>VJOZ01013813.1:1008-15455 GCA_009801055.1 Stichopus horrens | reverse complement strand
GCCAACCGATGGTTGCACTCTGCTTAAATTTTCCTACTTGCACAGTGTTTCACCCTCAAGCAAGACCCACCCTTGTTGTGAAAGTCCTGGTCACAGGGTCTGTCATAGCTAGGCCTAAATGTGTAACAATATGTGCCCCCAACCTTTCCACCCAGTGGTGACCTAATTCCTTGAATGAAATCTGCTTCGTTGAAAATGAACCTTTGAAGTGCCGTCTCCTGCAATCTGGCAAGTATTTAGTACCAAACTTCCTGGTGTGTAATGTGTGAAATGGCGGTGACGATCCCCTCAGACTGTACAGATGTTCATGGTGAAACCTTCAATCTATTCCGATGTATTTAACCGTTGCATGAATAACAATTGAACGAACAAAACTGGATGAATTACAATTCAAAAAGTTCATTTACAGAAAAAGAAAAAAAAAGAAAAAATGTTTCCACCATAGGAGGGGGCCAGAATTCTGGAACCATGATATTCCTCATCCCTCATCTTTTTTTAAATATTCCTGGTTAGGCCACTGTTACTGCACTAACCATTCTAAATTTTAAAGCTAATTCTGCACCACTTCACCCCTTAACCATGCATTGATGCCCATGTAGCTGCAATTGTAACATTAAAACAACCTGCCACCATCTTCACTGATTAAATGTCTTGAGATCTTCAGATCATACCAAACTAAGCTTTGTTTGTTTTTTTTTTAAATGCCCATTAAGAAATTATGATACATAAACTTATAGTTAGTTAAATTTTAACTGAAACTTTAATGTTAAAAAAACTGTGTAGGGAGGGAAAAACAGAAAAATTCCTCAAATTGGCATTCCCTGCATAAGGTAGCATTAACTTTGCATCAATCATAATATTTTCCAAACTCACCCTTCCCCCACCTTGGCTGATCTTGCCTGATCTTGGCTGATCAGTGAAATGTACGCACTGCAATAAATTGCTCCAACATTAATGAACAGCTGGCACAGTTTTGGTAATCCTTGCAGAAGCAAAATATAGGCCAGTTGGAATTCCACTGAGCTTAGGTCATACAGGCATCTGTCCACAAAGTTGTTGCATATTTCAAACATATTTGATCTTAGCTTTGTAATCTACATAAAATCTTTGTCTTTTCTTGCTTGGACCTCTATAGTTTGCTCAGAGCCAGAACACCCTGCAGCTGGCTACTGTATTTACTGCTGATTAGTTTGAACCTAGCTGGGAGGATATATAGGACATTTGTGAGGTTGTAAATTCCTTTTCATCAGCTCAAGTAACGTCCACATCTATAACTTGCTTTAAAGTTTCCTTTGTCACATCACTCAAGCAGCCTGCAACTAAAGCTACTTGTTACCAAAAATTTTTCAAATTTATATAAAGCTGCAGACTCATATAAATGTTGAAAAAATCTAATTGAATGTTGTCAAAATCGCATTCATGACAACAAAACAAAATGTGATTCAGCGGTATAGACAAATATGAACAAATGAATGTTTTTTAATGTGGGGTTTGGAATGAGCTAAAAATGCTGTAATGACAGCATAACACTGACCACTATCCAATGTTAGTGAGAGATGTTTTCAATAAATGCTCAAGCTGGGAGTTGGGATTAAACAGTTAACAGATACTGTAAGGACAGCATATAACACTGATCTCCATTCAATGTACAGATGTTAGACTGTTAGACAGCTGGTGTATGCTGTAATGACAGCATAACACTGATCTCAATTCAATTTTGGTCAAAGATGTTTGAATAAAGGTTTAAGCTGGGAGTAGGAATTAAACAGCTATAGTGTATGCTGTAATGTAAGCATAACACTGATTTTGATTCAGTGTTAGTTGGAGACTTTAAAATAAATGTTAAAGGTGGAAGTTGGAATTAGACAACTTGTCTATGTTGCAAAGCTGTGAAAATCTAAAATGTTTATCAATTTCACAAGTAAGTGATTTCAACCCACCGAGATGACCTTTCACACACTAACTTACTCTGCAGAATGAAACAAGAGTGTAAAAATAAAAGTGTTAGACAAATATTTTTTCAGCACTTGTTTCCTTTGGTTAATAGTTTGTCAAAATACTGTTATGATACCACAAATTATAGACAATGTTTTCAAAAGTTTCTCCTTTATCAACTTATTTTAATACTTTTATAGACCAGGAAGTAAAATTTTGATCAGTATTAGAATGAAATTGTAGAGCCAAGCGTTGTTGCAGTAACACACTTGAAGAACATATTTCCTCATTTCAATTGGCGGAACACTCCGTAGATTAAACTGATGTATACTCCTCAAGCTAATCATAAATGCCAGGGAACTGTTTACAATTAAGATTAATTGAAACTAAACCTTCTTGGTCAAAGTTAATCTTACCGTCAGTGTGATTCAGAGCGCAAGAGACAAAAACATTACTTCGTAAACATGTTCAAGCAAGCTGTATTTACTCAATACTTCTTTACTGCATTCAATAGGCCTTGGTTATTACATAAACAGTTTCAGGGCAGGTGCTACCTTAATAATCTAGCAGACACTTCCTCCATGTTGCTTCATTTTGGCGGATTTCTGCGTTTGTTCCCGACGCATGTATACCTGTTGCCCGCATCTTAGGTTGTCTAACATTTCATCTTTGCCTTGTCATTTTGCCACTTTGCACACATTATTCGAAAGGAAGAATTCGTGGCAAACGGATCGTTTCAGAAATTACTTTGTATTCCATGCCAACGTCAGTAGATGACGGAACATTTCATCAAATCGATAGGACACTCCGTCTGTGCGACTGACTGCTAGAATCTAGCCTCAGGCAAGCCTCGTTTGAGTTTCAGTCTTATTTTTTTTCTCTCCCAAACAGGAGAGAAACAATATGGGGGGAATCGCATTTTCTTAAATTTGTGTATCGTTGTTATCTGCTGCTGAGGAGTTGAATGCAACTGGTGCGGACACGAACATAGGTGAGACATATATATGCTGAAGACAACTTAAATTGGGAACTGCGGGATGTAGCACTACCAGGATGCCCCAGGCCAACAGAACGCGGCTTCAAAATTCTAACTCTAATCTAGCTACCTAGCTAGACTTAAAAGATAGAAGGATAAGGTTAGATGCTGAAACATTGATAAAGTCACTGACAAGTGAGACTGAAGAAAAATATCACAGCTCCTTGTGAAAGAGGAGAAAGAGAACAAGTTGGCTCTTAAATAAATGATAAAGAGATGAAAATATACAAAGAAAAGAGTCAGTGGATACCCCAGGGATGTATCCATCAGTTACAACTGCAATTACATCACAGTATGGTAAAATGAAATGTCATTTGAACAATAATGATATCCCACTACTACTACAGTGAAATAGTGCAAATGTATGTACTTCAGTGATGGAGGGGAAAATTGACAAACTGCTCTGAGACAGAAGACAAAAGGACTTGTCAATGCTATCAGAAAGCATGAGAGACAAATCAACTAACGAGAGAAGAGAGAGGTGGTGAGNNAGACAAGGATATGGCTGGTTCTAGAACAGATACTTTCCACCACCTCTGGGAGAAACAAAAGAGGTGTAGGCTATGTTTTAGAAAACAGACCCTACAGATGGTAAATTGGGACCTGAAAAGATAACAGAAGTGGTCAGGACATTCAAAATAATTAGGAAAAAGGGGTCAGATGGCGGAATATCATATGATGAAAACCAAACAATGTCAAAGAACCGCAAAATGGACGAACGAAAATACTGAGGAGAAAAACGACAGTAGGTGGATGATACATAACTAGAAGTGCAGCCGTAAATGGTCAGTAAAAGATACCATAATGTCACAAGTACATGACAACTAGAGACGATCTCATCATGTGACACGAAAGAACAAGTCAGGTGATGCTCTGCAACAAAGAAAGACATGAAATATGAAGCCGGTATTAGTCAAACATCTTACAATATGATAGCCTGCTTGCATCATCATTATCTCCTGAGCATGTCAATCTCATTCCTCCTTCCTTCACCATTGTATTTTGTCATCACTTTTCCTAACCACCATCTGTTGTTTAAACTTTCCTACCAGTTAAAGCTGAATTTAAGTCTATAGCATGGCAAAAAGCTGCATGGATGATAAGCTCTTAAAAGCAGTTTTATTTTTAAATCATGCCACGCTTTCACAAGTTTTCTCTTCCTGTCATTTTTAGATTTTATTATTCCCAGAATAGTAATATTGATAAGCACAGCAAATTTCCTGTTAATTACATGGTTCATAAAGACCTTTGCCTTTCATGGACAATAAAGCATAACAACCAACATAGAAAAGGAACAGACACATCGACCCATTAGTTGTGGTGGCTGTAACAGTGTCCCCCTTTCCACAGTGAAACTGCGTGAATAATGGGTCACTAAAGCATCGTGCTTCTTCTGAAACCCCAAACAAAACAGCTTGTTTTTGTGTGCTATCAAATACATACGAAGGCTGATGTTGGAGTGCATAGTTAGGGGACACAAAGGCAGCCACAGAGGACTGTAGGGACATCGTCAATAAAAGTTGAAATTTATTTTGAGTTCGCAAGAGGGCTAGAAGTTAGGGAAGGAATGGGTACCTTTAAGAGTCACATAAAACACAGCAAATGATACATTAATTTAACAAATTTTTGAATCATAAATATTTACAAAGGTACTACTATCAACTCCATTTTGGAATAAAGAGGCACACATTTATATTTTAACTTTAAAGTATTAGTAGCTACTATGCATAAGCTAGGTAAAATCTTGTCAAAATAATCCCTGTAGCAGACAAGTATGTTAGTTTTATGTATTGCAATACAGTAGGGGTCCAGCAGGGGACAGAGAAAAGGACAGAGTAGATTGAAAGGGACAGAGAGAAATGAGACTGAGATGATTTGGATGGGACAGAGAAGTATGAAAGGGACAAAGAGAATTGAAAAGGACAGAGAGGATTTGGAAGGGACAAAAGAATTGAAAGGTACTGAGAGGATGGGAAGGGACAAAGAGGATGGGAAGGGACAAAGAGGATGGGAAGGGACAAAGAGGATTCAGATGGGGAAATAGAACGCTAAAAGGGACAGAGGAGAAAAATGAAAGACATGTAGAACTGAAAGGACCAGAGAGGATTTGGACTGACAGGACAGAGAGAAATGGAAGAGGCAGAGAGGATTTGGACAGGACAGTGAATAGATTAAAAAAAAAAAACAGAATCTCAGGTGGACATTGAGCCTTAGAGGGCCAAAACTGGGCGACATACTCGGAAGGTAGAGCTTGGAAAGGTTATGGCAGGTTGATGCTTAAATTGGCAAATAGTATAGTAAAAATAGATGAAGAGGAGAATACATTGTTAGCTGACTGTCTTAGTCCAGTTCGTATCCTGTCTCTGGTTGAACTGCACTGCAAAGATAGTCAACAATGATAATGACCACGATGCATGAACCATGATTCTGAGAATAATCCTTTAAGGTGATTATACTACCACACACAGGTAACCCTCTGAGAGAGACCATTGACATACATCTGTAAACTCTCTCAGAGACCTTTCACTGCATATGTTACCTTTTTAGAGACCTTTGACATGTAAGAGGTGTACTTTAATGACCTTTGACACATGAGACCCTCTTTGTGACCAATGGACAGGCATCAATAAGCTATGCCTGACATTGAACTAAGCAAAGAGTCCAACAGAAACTAACATGGCTGCTCCTTGCTATGATTACATATTGGACTGGCATGATGCAAAGTAGGATATGCCAATAAAGAGACCTTAAAATTTGCACCAAAATAACAGGTATATTGAAATATATTCCTTTATAGAGTCTCTTTTGTTGATGTTATCATCACCTGGACAATACTTTTAAACATCCACACATGTTTATATCAAATTGTTTCCCTCTTGATAAACATTACCACCTTGAAGGTTTGCTGTGCATCCTCTTGCAACATTTTTTTTTAAATTTTAACATTCCAAAGTGAAGTGCAGACCTATTTGTAACTGGATACATCAACCACTTTTCTGGCAAACACTACAATTGCAGACATGGCACAGATCACAACAATTGTCATAACACTGCTCCAAACCTCCTTTAAAACAGGCTCATTCATTATACATGAATATAGCTGATATGAATTATTGAGGAAAGTGTTTTTTAAGTACATAGGTTCATTTTGTGTTTCTTCCCTGACCATAATACGGAAAGATGTAATAATTATGAAAATGCTAGTACATTATCAACCCTCGATGGATGGCCGTAGATTTGTTAGTTCTCTCATCTTGCTAAAAGAGTGCTGCATCAACTTCCCTCAGTAAATGAACTTTTCAATAAATACTGAGCCACTAGGCTTAATTGCTTATTTCATTGACTCCACTGTCAGTGATGAAGTCTGCAGGGCTCGCACAAACCGGCGATGACTTTATGTAATAGTATCTCCGTTGATTTATTTGGATGGTTTTATACACTCCGAGATCGTTCTGAATATAATAAAGTCCATTCTTCATCGGAATTGAGACCAAAGTCAGGGGGGAATTAAGATGCAAAAAGTTGCTGTGGCAAGATGCAACGTCACAAGAAATAAGGAGGAAATTAAAAAGTTGTGACGTCAGGAAAAACAGATAAGATATTAAAATTTTGAGTGAGTGCTAATCTTCCATAAGTTGACCGTTGATAATCGTCTCTGAATTAGTCATTAAAATAAGAAACAAAAAGCAGTTGATTTTCCTTGACTGTCGGTCATTTTGTTGGCAAGAATTAAATGCTAGAACAAGTTGCCATGGCAACCCTTAAAACTCATGACTTACTACTTGGTTAGGTGCCAACACATCATGAATCTTCCCACTGGCAAGTGCCAGTATGTATGATTACCACTATTACATCGGACACAGAGAAACTTCCATCAGAAACGAAATGTAGGGTAACTTGCAGTTCATAATAGGTGTATAAATATGTTTGTTTGTGTAGGTGTTTTGTATATGCATGAAGTAATGTATGATCCATTGGTGCCATTGATGGGGGGGGAGAGGGGGATCTAGTTGGTATGGATTCAGTTGGTACGTTTGTGTGGGAATGACGCAAGTGTATTTGCGTCACTTTCATTTCGAGCAAACAAAACAGGTGAGCATCATCAAGTTATCCTCAAATAACGAGTAGATAGTTGTGTACGCAGCTTAATTAATTATTCAAACATCATCCACTCGTAGTGGCAATGATTATGTATGCACATGGAGATCAGTGTTTGCGACGTCATGGCGACGTGTTTGTGACTTTCTTGATGTGACACACGATCTTTCCTCAATTGTGCTGACAAATTACTTATTCTCTATCATAACATTCTGATTAATTCTGTATTATCCACTAGCTTTTGGTAGTGTCAACATGAATATATCCAATATTCCCATCCAAACATTTCATAAAGGAATAAAGCATGCAAATCATCTTACCATTTTAATGAAACTGTAAATGTTTTTATTGCTTGCAGGGGACTGTCTGTCTGTTCATAGTACATCATAGATATGAATACAAGTTTGAAATGACAAGGATCAAGGATCAAGTCAAGCCAAATTAGATCATATGAACATGATCCAGTGTGCACCTTCATACCTTCAAGAGGTAGAGAACAAAATTCATGATCTACATCAAGGAAACCTTTCATAAGATCTGTCATATCATTCACCTCAAATTGCATGGTTCATAAGATCATAGGAGAAGAATAAAGACTAAACAATGTTAGTGTCGACAGTTGCCACTGGTGTAAAATTCAGGCTGCTGAGCTGTATGATACACATCACACCATGTATCATAGCAGTGTATGATGGGCCTGCACCTACGCGTGATAGGCCTGATCCTACATATTACTTGATACAGTCTGTAGGGAGAAAAGCACAAAAGAATTGTCCTTGTTTCAATTTAATTTTGCATTTCTACTGCAATTGTTTTTTAATTGACTGTGATACAATGGAGCATATCAAACAGAAAGAGAAACCAAACATCAACAGTCTGTGGCAAGAAATGAATATAAATCCATTGCGGCTGAAATTTATTCCAAAGTGAAACAAAAGAGTCTGCCATTAACAGTGACAGCTGCAATATATGGTTGTGATAGCACAGAGGATGGAAATTTTAAAGGGGCAGGACACTCTCTGGGGAGAGGGGAGGGAAAGGGGAGGGGGATATTATAGTGCAGGATAAACGAGATGACTCGCTCAAACTTCTTGACTCTCAAAGGTATTTGACACTGAATAAGGTTACAAATTTCATCAATATTAGGGATTTTTTTTCTCTTTATTGGTGAAAACCATACCTCATTTTAAGGTCAGTCTATGATAAAACAACCTACCAAGTTTTCACTGGTGTCTAATGTCAACGTCTGGATACAGCGACAGTGTTATTAGGTGTTGTGTTGCTCTTAAGTTTCCCTTTCTTCTTCCTTTTAAATAAAAACTTAACCTTTATTACACTTACAAACTTGTTAGTAATGAAAGGGTGCCAAAATGTGTAAAGGTGGGAGAGGAAGGGGTAACTAGTCATCCTTGTCACCCTCAAGTTCTATATGCCTCCTAAGCTTCATAATGCTGATGGCACTGAGACTGAGTTCACTGCCATATGGAAATAGCCAAACATGTGACTACAGTGACACCAATAAACAATAAAGAAGATAAAAGGACTGTCAACATCTATACTTGAACTTTGGAAATTTGGAATATTCAAGAGCCTTGTAAGATTTTACAGCATAGTTTTCATCGATCGTTGGATGTTAAGATTCCACAAATTATAGCAATAATAACCATCTGTGCAATAATTTCTGATTCAAACAGCGTTCTTGTGACAGAGGATTTAAATACTGGACAACAAAACATTGTATGCAGTTTTCACCATGAAGCTCTTGTGATTCATCTGAAGACACTGCAGGTAGATTACATGAGGATAAACATTAACCTTTAATTTCTGGCAGATGTTGAGAAAGTATCTTTAAGTTCCAAAGAAACTAGAGAGAAGTGGACTGAAGCAACAAGAATGACAATAATAGAAGTGATTGTTGAAATTTTGTCTAACATGATAGATCCATTCCAAATGTAAGTGGTGGTTTGTTTTTCTTTTCTCGTTAGATCAGGTCAATGGAATGTTCCTAATCAACATTCACCTTGACAAGTACTCTACAGACTGACGGCGGAGAAAGGGTCGTGCTCTTCAATCATTAAGAGACATCATAAATACTTAACACAATGTTAGAACGTACTCACACCCGCAAGAGTACTCTGCATTAATTGTAACACATTTCATAATTACAGTGTGCTAATTAGAACAACTATCACAATAAGAATGTGATAGGCATAGTCCTTAGGCATGAGTAATACAGTATATGATAATTACAGAATGCCTTGCTTACAACATGCGGCCAGAGATATGACTCAGATACTACACACAATGCAAAATACAATTGCTGCAGTTTTTTTCTGAGATATAACAAATATGTTATTTTGTAGAATCCACTTTACAAACAGTATCATAATTACAGTAATGCTTTTCATACTCTACCTGTGGTATGATGTAGGTATTACAAACCGCATACAGTACAACATTATGGCAGAATTCTGCATTATTAAGTCTGAGGCATTCAGTATAAGGTGTTTAGTATGATGCTTCTTATACTTCCACTTGGGGCATGACAATGAATATCTCCGCACATGTGGTGTATGCTGTAATAGTACACAATATTCTACATAAACCACATGACAGACTGACTGTATGTACTCTTTAACGGAAAACAAAACAATCTCTTTCGGTTTAACAACTTCATTCAAGGCTTGCGCATGGAGTTAAGTGTCAATGAAGACCTAAACATTTTTGTACATCTAGTTTGGACGCTACAGACATAACCAGGCCCACTAAAAAAGGCATACGAACATTCTCTTTTGCAAAACTGTGAGTAATGATGTCTCTTCTTGTGCAATTCTATGCATAGTAATCGCAATGTGGATAGCTGGGTTTGCATTCTAAGCACATGAGTACTCAAATATAGCACAGTCCTGGAAGACTGGGACAGCACAATGTTAACTTTCCAATAGGATATCCGAGAATTAACCTTCGGAATCAAGTGTGTTGTCTTATGGTATCAACATTTACAATGTATTAAACATGACCATCCTGGCAAGGGTGAGAGGGAGGTATCGCTTTATTGCTCACTACCAGCACACCCTGGCAACATGTTAACCCACTTGCTTTATGTTACTGTACAAGAATCAATTAACCAAGAAGAAACCAATCACAAAAAATCGTAAATTGCAAACTAAAAGTATGTAAAGTATGCAACATCATAGTCCATTCCATACGATTTTGGTACTGTACTGAGATCCAGTACGGTTGAGTTAAAAGAGTCTGCCCACCATGAGCAGCTGGTCCCTATGCATCCACCATTCCAGGAAGGGACACGGCTCTGGGGGAGAGGAATTGAGGCGTCTGGATCCAGGACCGGAGACGTCATGTACGCGATAAAGTGGCGTTGAAGTGGTTGCATGTGAAGTCGACAGAGACCCAGGAGGTCTACAAAGCTGACCATCCTGTCAGGTAGATGCTACCAGAGCAGGGTCAGAGACTGGGCTGCGGAGAGGATGCGATGGACATCCACAAGAAGATGAGTGACTTGCTCATCCGTGGGAAAAGCCATTCTGGAGACAAGGTTGAGCCGAGCACCGAGTTACCTGATTTTTTGGGAAGGCATGAGGGAAGGCTTCTCCTCCTTCACGATCCCACCGAGACCGCAAAGTGTATCGAGAACATAAACGGTGTTGGTGTGCAGGTCTGCCTCCAGGATCCCAGCACCAATCAATCACTGAGATACGTGAATACTTCGATGCTGCTGCAAAAGAGAAACACGAACACTGCACGAGTTACGTGAGTACGAACTCGAGGAGAGGTCGACAGGCTGAATCGCAGTACCAGGAAGTGGTAGTCGAGACCACTGTAGCAGAAAACGAGGTAATGCTGGGAAGACTGATGAATCGGCACATGGTGGTATACGTCCTTTAGGTAGATGGATGTCACCCACATCCCTCTGGACCAAAGACAAAGAAGACGAAGTATATATAAGAACACGAAACCAAAGCGAAGGAACCAACAAAACATGATCCCCCACACTAAGGTTCTCCAATAAACACAACCAGTGCAGGCCTAACACCAGTGTGAAGGAACAGATCGGTAGGCAAGGTTTCCTGGCTGTCACAGTACAAGAACAAGACCAAGATACTGTGGGAGACGGGGGAAAGTGCCCCAAATAATGCTACGTGAATAACAACGCTACTATGTTACGTAACTGGAGTCACACATGTGTGAAAACGAAACACCAAAAAATGTGCAAAAGATATAGGATACTCATCCAAACAGGCCCTGGAAAGGGTGAAAAGGATGAATTCCAAGTAGATGTGTTAAAAAAGTCTCAAAAGGATGTAAATTTAGGAGAAGACTGAGAAGGATGCAGATGCATACAGGAAAACTTCGCTGGCAAGTACAGAAGGGCGGTGACCAGATACACACACACAATTGCCAGATGCTAGACCATGGTCAATACAGTAATGCATGGTTATATGAGGTGATGGAGTATGTGCTGTGAATTTGGAAATTCCAATGATGGTAATCTGGGAGGTGATTTCGGCCAACAATGATATGAGAACAATTGCTTCACAGACCTCGAACCGCCCCACATAGTGTGTAAAAAAGGCAATGAAAATTCTAAGATTTATTATGTAACCACTGCAAAATGTCTGTAACTATGGACCCATTTCAACCGTTGAAATAAACAACTAATTTAAGGTCTATAAATATTTGTTTCACACCTCTACATATTAAAAATTCTGTACTTTCAAGTTTGAAAAAAAAAAAAAAACTGTTTTGAACTTCCTTAATTCTGAAGTAACCTTATCTCACAAAGTCCTTGCACATAACCTCTTATTACTAGTGAATGGTATATTCTTCTGATCCATATCATGCAACCTTAGACAGAACAGCTTTATCAACGTAATGTACACGTAAGACAAGACAGGTGCACAGTACTATACTTTTTTGAGAACAAACTATAATAGGTCTAAGAAATCTACCCAATGCTTTACTTCTTTATTGAATTTGCTATATCATCATTGAACCAGTCCACTGATGATTGCAGGGATGACAAGATTGTGCAGTACAGACATGCACATAATTTGAGTTTTTGGATACCAACCACTGTGTCCATGTAATCCTGTTGCAACATACATATGTAATTCATATTCTTTTTAAACTTGTGAATACCACGAAAGAAAAGAAAAAACATGGAAGGTGCAGTCTAAGAGAAATGCAGGACTAAATTTGCTGTTGCTACAAAACAGCTGTTTGAGAGGAAAAGCATGCAACTTGAAAGCTATTTAAATAATGGGTTCTATAAAATCTTTGCTTATGTACAGAGACTCGTGCGGTAGCTTTATCAGCGATAGTCTCTGTATGAACAAAGTCACCAGAATCGTTCCCGTATGGTTCCTGCACACTTTGCACTAACTGATGGTGGCACCCGCCTTACACAGTGTCTGTTCCAACATAGATATATGTCAGCACATGTGACCCCCCAATCATCAGACCATGGTGACACATACCTATCCCTGCAGTATCTCCATGATAGCATGACATATAGGTAATTTCCCTGCTATCCTGTATTTGTACATAGTACACACACCTAAGCTGACCTAACACGGAAATCAAGTACAATTTCTGATGTTTCCAGAGAAGCAGGGGGACGTCTAAAAGGGCATAACTCCTTTACAGCTGAAGGAGGGGAGGGGGGACAGCACATTGAACAAAACAGGTTACAGGTACTGCAATATGAATAAGGGGGCTTATGTCAATGGGTACTGTCTATGGAGACATTTTGGGAAATACACTCCATCCCCTCTATCCCTGCGACACTGACTGTGAGGAAGAACCCAACACTTTGACCATAATTTGAAACCGTCCTGAATTCTGGATACTGCGCTAGCCATTGATGATGACAGAAATCTCCTGCTTGCTTTTGTGTACATGATGACCTCATCAACCAACATCTTCTCAACTGATGACAGCAGATGCAGAAGTAGAGCTTTCATTACATACTGCAAACATTGACTTACCAATTCTTGGAACTACATACATGCAATTTAGTCACCACGTGACTTTGTCTTTCATTCAATGTCATCCTTCCAACTATACTGTCTTGCCTTACTCACATCTTGGTATCAACATTTTGATACTGATTACATCCTGGTAATAATGCAGTGATGGAATACATGCCACAGTACTATGATGCCTGCTAGCCTCTACAACAACTGAGGCACACCAGGTCCACATGATGAATTAATAAATTAGCAAAATCACTGGACCATTAATGATTACTCCTAAAACCATGGTACCATACACTTCATATTTTCATTTTCAACATATTTAATTAGCATTACTTCTGTTGTTATTAAATATATAAGGAATTAAAATTTGATCACCACACTGTGACATTATTTTCACAATTTTTCACAATTTTTTTTTTTTCACAATTTTTGTTCTGATGTTGCCTTAACCAATGTCAAGAAATTGTTTGCACCTTGAAAAATTTCATGGAAACAGCTTTTGCCTGCTTCTAGGAAATGAGAGCATGCTATATATATTATTTGTGTTAGGTTATGCATAGAAGACAGACATACACCGAGTGAGCTGTAATTTGGAACCATTCGGTACAGATGATTCTAACAGTAAAGAATACGTCAGGCCAGCCATTGTTTGATATAATCAAAGAAGAAATAAACACCAGACATAAATTATGTCGTAAGGTGCAATTCTAATCTTAAGTCACGGACATAATATTACTTGATTTTATCTCGACAAAAAAATCTTAATTAGAACCTGACAACAAGATCAAGTATTTTCCTTCAGTTTTGAGTCAATTATTTTGACTTTTCAATGGATTGGTGGTCATGTGGCCTGTTGGGAATTGTGAACTCCATATATCACACACCAATCTTGTGGTGAATTTAACAATATTAACTGTAACAAATTCGCTGGCGAAAAATGCTCTGTGAAGTTTTTCTTAACCTTTCCTTAACCCTAACCCTTTCCCTGAAGGAATTGCGATGGAGGAGTTGTCTTAGCTGGAATTCTCCGGGGTTGGAATTGCTTGAGTGGGAATTGGCAGGGGGGGGAGAGATTGTCAAAAGGAAAATTTTGCAGGGGGAAACTGTCCACAGAAAATCGTGTAGGGTCAGTTGCTTGTTCGTGACTTGCACTCCTTTTTTAGTGCTGATGACTTGTATGCCTATCCAATTATTGGACATGGTCTTGACATGATTGTCACAGTAAATTTCTTTTGTCTAATAATCTTCAAATTTTACGTTTAAACTGCAATATATGGGTTGGACGTAGTAGCGCTTCCTTTCAAACATTACAGACAGTCACTTATCTCCCCTGGGCCAAGCTGCATTTTTAGCTATGGGTAAGCAAAATTCTCAATTGG
>VJOZ01013811.1:260-11361 GCA_009801055.1 Stichopus horrens | reverse complement strand
CAATATGTGCAAAAAAGTAAAAGTAGCACCATTTTCACAAAAACGTTTGAATTCCCAGTACAATTCACATGTCATTTTTTTTTTTTTTAAGACTTTTTCATAAAGATCATTTGGTCTTTTCTAAGTAACTGTAGCATGTATATTCAAAACAAAAGCACGAAAGATGGCAGAGTTTTACTTAACACATAAAATTACTGTTTACATTTGATATATACGTATGTATAAACATCTATGTATGTACACATTTAAAATGATCCCTGTGGAATATCTGCTGTTTGCAACAGTTGGTGATAAACAAAACACTTTGCAGACCATTAAAGACACCAGTTAAATTTGCTCAGAACAACATGGTACTGTTCATGCTATTTTCGAAGGTGGGAGTTGTGCCGTACATTCGTTGGCCTCAGATGTGTTTAGAAAACACGAGACTGGAGAGGCTAACGTAGTCGCCGTGAGCCAGCGGACGAATGTGTAAAACGTAGCTCTAGCTTGGCAAAGAGCCAGGCTCTGAAAGAAATCCAGTGATTAATGAACGACAGGTCCTCAGAGTATAAACGACATACCGATGTGTTTATGTTATTGTGTCGAATAGTAGCTTACTTATGACGATACAAGCTAGCTGCTTCTACGGCCCAGAGACTGACATCGCGAAAATGTGGAGATGAAACCGATGTTTGACAGGAAGATAAAAGTGAAATGATCGCAGAGAAGAAATTCAGTGGTAGTTCCACTTCACTTAAAGAACCATCTAAGGGACCACCAGCTTCTCTTGAAGTATTCGGAGGGATTTTCTGAGATAAGGATGTCAGTATTGAGATACGAGCAAATACTACGAGCCGTGGCTTTACCAAATGTATGAATTTTTTTAAACGAAATCTCAAATGTCTAAAATTTCTAAGTGATAAACGAAAATTTGTGATCAGTTGTGGCTGTAACGATATGCAATTAAACCCAGTTAAAATAAAGCAATAGATTTCTGATGTAAAATGAAGGTAACTGTGTCCATGGCATGGCAGCCTAGTCAAATCGAGTTAATTACTTCTATGAATGACACAAGTTGTTTTGTAAGAGGCACTTTGGGTAAGACACCACAGTTTGCATTTTAGCATTCCTTCGGATAGCTGTATTTAGGTACAGTGTGAACGTATGAAAATTTGTGTCAGAATAATGTTGAATGCAATGTGTCCTTGACATTACAATTACATTTTGGAACGACATAAAAATTGTCATGAAGGATTTAGGCAGTCATAAATTGCATGACAAATTTAAAAATGAATTATTCATGTGATGCACCTTAAATTTAATTATTCAGATTGATGTATACATGTATAATAGACATGATGGTACCTGTAATAATCACTAGTATACCACATGGTATAATGTTACTGTGCTCATAAAAAAAAAAGAAGGAAGATTTGGAAGTGTATTTGTTAATTAGAATAACAATTAAGACAAGTCACACACAGTGGTGCTGATTTGATAGCTTTCCACACTATATGAATATTCATTTTCTCATCCAGTTATTGTTCCCCTTCTGTTTTCTTTGTCCCTGCCCCTCTCTCTATTCCCCTCCCTCTTTTTCTTTGCTCCTCCCGCTCTTCCTATATATCCTTCCCACCGGTTCCACTTTACCGACTGCATGTTTCTCCATTCTCACCTCCAGCTTCTCAATCGCTGAAAGGTTCACTGCACAACTGCAATAACCTTTACTCAAACTTTTTCCGGACTATTGCAATCTTGGTTTATACCCGAACTAACCACTCTCTCTCCACCCATCACCCCTCTCTCAAGGGACGCTGTAGGAAATGAAATCCAATGCAAGCAAAAAAAAAGAAAAGAAATGATGTACTTCATAAAGTCGGTAATTGTTTCATAATCTACAGGGGGGGAGCTTTACGTCATTAAAGTGGAAACCACCAATCCGTACAGCACATGGTTATCACATTATTCGTGAGTCATAATCTCCTGTTCAATAGGAAGACATTTTTCAACACACACTCTGTAAATCATGCATTTTCATGGGACATTCTTCCAAGAGATGACACCAATGGAGTCCACATACCAAGATACCCATACAATCGGCATTGAGTTTAGACTTAAGTTTTAACTCGCAACTGCAATTCAATACTTACAGTTGTTGATTCACCGGTAATCGATGGGCCCACACATGATCACATTCAGCACACTGTATACGATAGCGACACTTTGCCGTCACTTTCACGAAAATCCTTTTTTAGAGCTAGCACTTACATTAAGTTTTGAAAGGAAAAAAATTGTCCTTAGTGTCTACATGGACAGTCAATCTTCTATTTGTGCGGATCTGAAATTAGCTTTGATTCTGTTTGCTATCACATATGGAGGCTGGAGAAATTAAGTTAGCTTCAAGTATAACCAAATTTAGATCACAGATGAAACATCACTTAGTGCTACCTCTCTTTGATTTAAATGGCTAGGGTGCGAAAACGAAATGACTCCCCTTTGTGATAGCTCAAACTACTGCTACTGCAAGTGCGCTACGCTGCCCCTCTTCTACAGATGTAAATGGTATGTACATTCACACGTGCACACTTCACATCTCTACAAAAGATAAAAAAAAAAAGAAGAAAAAACCTACAGTAAAGAAAAACACCGTAGGACGAACACTTTCGCATTTCTCGGCCTAGTTATCGTCATCCTGGGTGCAGGGCACTGTACGGCTTCCTGCAGCAGCCGAGTATACGAACAAAAGTGCATGCAGTAACTGATTGATATATTGTTGTTGTTAGGATAATTCTCATTGACATACCTGACGTGGCACGTCATTAAATCACCCTGTTTACTGATATCACTAATTGTAGCTGCATGGTAACTGATATAAAATGCCATACTCAGGGATAACCATCTTAATGAGATGTACTCTAATGATACAATAGGAATCTATGGTATGGAAGCATCCTCCGACAGCGAGTGTTTATCCCATCACAGAAGGCACATGGGACGGGAGAAAAGATGCCATTTTTCTTCTTTGCACGAGCACGTCATATTTAACTTGATTTTACCTTCCTCAGAGACGGATAGCTTTGACAGAGTTAAAGAAACTGTCAGATTCTCAAATAGTAGAGAAAAAAAAATTAAAAAGAAAGCCCCGCAGATGGTTCCGCCTATCTGTCTCTTGGATATAGAGAATGATAATTCCCTCTTGTGACAGTCTGTCTTATTATCAAAACCTTTACCTATTTGAGATACACTAATCAACATTTAATCATAAGTTTGACTAGTTTTGAACTTTTGCTTTGATTAATCTGGAAAAGGGAAATAGCGACTGACTTCTTCCATTCAATTTGCTTAACAGATCGATATGACAAGTTGGGCTAAAGTCATTTTTCGTGTCGAAATTAGAGAATACATATTTTATGAATGTTACCTTTTATGGAAAAATCCTTAACCTACGACATTCTCCACAAACCGTGCTGACGACACCTTCCTTGTTATTACAATGTGAGCTGGCGACGTGTAGATGCGTGCGTCTCCGTGGGCACAGTGTACGCAGAGACATGGGACACCATGAGTTATGTACATAAATTTCCAAATATTCAAACAAAAAGTGTTTAATCATCGACATATTTGCTGGCATCAAAACTCTGGTGAACAAACAGCTCAAGCTTTGAAAGCATATCAAATATTTGTCTTAACTGATAGCAGTGGTATAACATAAAGCACATTCTAAGCAGGTCTGCAAGATGCTTTTTTTCTTTTTTATTTTATTTTCATGTTTTCATTTTGAGATGAATAAAAAGTGGATCCCTCCTCACTCAAACGATGGCCGGCATCTCGGAAAAATGGTAAGATGCAGAGCGAGAATCATCACTAATAATAATAATAACCATTCCGGTTAATGGACACAAGAACAGGGATTCAAAATGCTGAGAAAGTTAGTTGTCACCAATTCAAATTGGTTTGCGTTATTGGTCGATGTCCCCCAGAAATAATTTTCATACACTCACAAAAAAAGAAGAAGAAAAAAACGGAGAGATCTACCTGATGATAGCGAGAGACTGCGATAAAGTGAAAAGCTTGAGTCATAGGTTCACAGCAGCTGAAAAGGAACTGGCGATGCTTTATATGAAGGTATACATACAAAAAAAGGTCATTTCAGCACATTCAAGAAGAGCACTTTCGACAGTGAACTGGGAAGAAAACACTCCAAGGAGACGAAATATGGTTCGGTTTCCGTCGTAATTATAAACATGTAAGGGTGCTGGTAGACGGGATATCAAAAGGGGTGATGTCAGCATTAAAGACTATTACTCCTTGGATATTTTTGCTTTTTTTAAAAGTTTATAAATGTATACAGAATTTTTATCCTTTTCGTCAAAAATTTCTCATATGCACGCACTGTTAAATCAAAATGAAAAGTGCAAGTCTAACAAGGAAGAGCTGGAGCATAGAAGGTGCGGTGAGAGAAGAATTTTTCGGAAGGGTGGTTAAACATGTCTGATAATGTAACAGCTGCATATGCTGTTAATGTAAGATGTGTATGGTTTTTGCATTTCTCCAAGGATAAAAATCAAACATTTTCCAGGGAAGAACTTTGAATTTTAATTCTGAATTTGAAAGTTTGTGTTTTGTTCCCCAACAACATCAAACCACTTAAAAATATCTTTGCAAATTCTCATGCAAGCACAGTCCTGGTCCAACCACTTGTTACTGATAACAATTAAGTGAAAGTTCATAGAAATCTCTCAAATCACTGTATAATTCAATGCACTTTTCAAGGAAATTAATGCAAAAGAGCAAATTCAAGCACTTTTAATGCCTTTGAAATGACAGACTCACATACTTGAAAGATTTTTCAAGGACCTGCACACAAACCATGGCATATTAAATAACTAAAAAAAAATAACCAAAATCAGAAATGTAAGCTGTATCATTCAAATTCTCTCCCATAGGCTGCACGAGAAGCATAAACATGAATCCAGAAAATAAAAGCAACAGTCACATGAACAAACAACCTAAATTGATCATCCGGCCTCAAAATGTTGATCATCCCTCTTCACATATCTCAGCTCCCTACATCTCCCTTATATTGAACACGTTAGCACGTTACCAGAACATGTTAGAATATATACCAGATTACTGTAACCTAGTTTAATTGACATACTGTCATATGTCTTCCACACAAGATTCCCTGTGATGATTCTACAGTACTAGTGGCATGAACTTTCACACCAGAGTGAGGACATGAACTTAAATTTTTACAAGAACATGAAATTATTTCAGGTGGCATTCATCACCAATCCCCAGTTTCCATAGGAGACCGTTTAAGACTCACCACAAAACTACGTGTTTAAGTCTTAATTTCTACAATTTTTCAGACATAATACTGTAGTTTAGTGTTACCATCAACTATGATATTTCACCCACAACCTGCCTGTTTTATCTTCTAAGTAATACACACATAATCTGTGAGAGCAGACCACAATGACTGCAGGGCCTATATGACAATCAAAAATATTACATCACCCGTTAAATAGAAACAACGGGGAAAAAATATGAATGTTTGCTGCATCTCATGGCCTCCAATTCTGACGACGATCTCTAACATTAATGACGGTGGGTATGCTCGTAATTGATCGTGAACTCCTGTACAGCCTTCCCACAATGCATAGGCCTATCGTCTTACATCATTAGTCATTTGACTGACAGTAATATCTACCGATCCACTATGAGTTTACTTTGTATCGATCAGGTTAAAATATTGAAACAAAAGTACAAACGACTGATGCTCGAGCAATTTAGAGCATCCTGATTCGATAAAAGCGTCAAAATTCTATCAAAGTTCTAAGCTATTGCTGGTAGCTCAGTACTTTGCTCTATATTAGCTTTTTTCTTCTCTATATACATTTTCTTCTTTATCTATATTAGCCCTTTTTCTTATTCATCTATATCTTTTTTCCACCCTTTGTAATACAATACGTCCTTTACTTCTTTTTTTTGTCTTGAACTAAATTTCTTTCCTTCAGTGATCAAATTTAAGCCATTGCCAAATGTCTCATCCAGGAAAATGATGTAAAATCAGACAGTATAGTTCACAGCGGATGACAAATTTTTGTGGGAGAGCTTTACTCCTTATGAGATGTAATCTGCCACACAAAGAAGCTTAGGTTACAGTTACTCGTCAATGATCAGCCATTTAGAACTTAATGAGCACAAATGAATGTATTGTATTCACTGCATGTGAATTCTGCAATTAATGTATGCTGCTGGCGGCTACTAATCATGGATATGGGATACTCTGTTTGTTGTATATATCACATCGATGAAGCATTTCACACTACAGTGCTGTTTGTTTTTTCATGTCGTAATCAAAGTGACAGAAAAACTGAAAAAGGTAAGAACGAGTAAACATTAGCTCTTTGTCACACCCATATAAACGTCCTCTTCCGACTGCTCTCTTTTGGTAACAGGAGGATATGATTCAAGGGACACTGTCCACAATGTTGTTGAGATAATAGCAAGTTTGTTTTAATATAATATTTGATAGTTACATTCATTTGCATATATTTAAATTCAAGAACTCTTCAATAATACTCTACAATTCAATTACTCATCTGCAATACAATTACTCTTCCATTACTCTAATAAGACTGTGGACAGCTGACGCTGTCCTTCCCTACCGGCCAGCTCCACTCCACACTGTCCTTCCATACTGGCCAGTTCCACTCTACACTGCATGGCCTTGTGTACTGGCCAGTTCCACTCCACACTGTCTTTCCGTACTGGCCAGCTCCACATTACACTGCCATTCCATATATGCAGTTCCACACTATACTGCCCTTCCATGAAGGCCAGCTCCACATTAAACTGTCCTTCCATACCATCCTTCCAAGGCACTAAAACTATCAAACAAACAGTTCATAACCCTCTCTGGTAGAGATGTGAATTAACATGCTATTTACAGTGTTTGTGTTCATTACACAACGGCTAAAAAGTGACCCATGAAAGCAAATTGTATAAAATATTGCTCATACTGGGGAGGAGTGATTTTATGAATATTCAACAGTTGAAGATCTCTGCTACATTCATCCGTTTCATGCATCTTCTGCGTGAAAGCATCTCAATAGTAAATTAACATGCGATTCTATGTCATAATTGACACACATTGTATGTTCAAAACAGCTGCAGTGTTGGGAGAAAATACAGTACAGCATCCCATTTTGAGCAGACAGCTAAATCTATAACAATATCTACATTAATTAATCTGCCTATGTGAATCATTTTTCATCCTGTATTGATAACTATTTAGTTTCACCCACTTAGTTTCACCCACTCCAGCATCAATTAATTGAACCGAATTAATAATATTTAGTCACTGTCACAAACTGAAACAAACTGACAATCACCATCACTTCGCAAAATACGACAAACATTATCGAGAAAATGAGGCAAGTTACATGTTGCGAGAAAGATGAGTCAGAACGTAAGAAAGAACGTAAGTGAAAATTATGAGCAGATATACTATCATTGAATTTCAACACGTTCTCTTAGACAGCAGATTCAAATTTTCCTCAACTGCATATTCTCAGCTGATAAGTGAATTTTTTCCCGTCTTGTTTTCAATGCCAAAATTTCCACAGTCATGTTGTTGCTTGCAATCTTTGCTTCTTTTTTTTTCTTTTAGGGTCATCTGAAAGAAAATAGGGCACCCAAAATCATTAAACTCATGTGCTCCTTGACATAAATGGTTATCTGCATTTAACTCAGTGCATTACAGCTGATGTACTATCGCTAATATTAAACATATACAAGACCAAAGCTGCTTCAAATCTTGAGAGAAATTCAGAGACAAGACGAGAACCTTGTCTACAAAATGAAATCCTACAAGCTGTGTAACATTCATTACTTGACTATCAGATCTAACATTTAAACCGCACTTTCCCCTCCAGGAACATCATCTCTTTGCTCATGTATGGATTATGTAGTTTTCAACGTCGCATTTCTCTTCAAACTGAAAAGCTGTTGAAAACCCCGTCCCATTATCGAATATCACATTTCGAGGACGTGTCGATTTCTCCGGAGAGTTTCCCCCTCCGTTCTACCGTTCTTTCAAAAAACACACGTGTGTATGTTCGAGACACCTTTTCATTTAGCCCAGAGGTAAAGAGCTTCTTCAGTTCACAGATATCAATCGCAGAACGGAAAACCAAAAAAAGATGGAGCACGTGTTGACAAGGAAAGGATACACTTTTGCTATCCTCTGGGTATAATCCAGTGTTACATATACACGCAGGCCTAGCTTATTCGCTTTTGGTGTAACTAATCACCCTTATCTGAGCCTGACACACTTGCAGAATGTTGACCAAACTGTTATTACGTGGTTTAACTGCCAGTGATGTCATTAGCTGATGATCTCAGCATGACTTTGAAGGAAAAGAAAAATTATTACACAATCCAACTCAGAAAACATGAATTCAGGAATACCATCCATGGGGTTATGATTTGGTCATAGCTGCAAACAACCAATACCAACTAAAGAATGACATACCTAAGGAGAATAGTAAGACATCAAAAATGACCAGGGAACACATGTCAGTCTGACTTAAATCAAGCAAACAGGATAATATAACATTTTAGACTCAGATTCTTCAAATAAAATTTACCAGCAACAAGTTACTTGGAAATTAAGGTTTCCATGCATGCTACTGTAAGTCCTTTTACACAGTGCCACACACCCACTCTGCAGACCTGATTTGGGATTTGGACTGCATCATATTATACTGTACTATCGTTCCCGATGAGACGATACCCATGCCATGCAATGGCCCATTGCAGAAATGTACCCTTCTAAGATACCCAACATATGGCCGGGTTTTTTACCTGCAGACAGGCTATGAGAACAGTTGAACGAAGAATTCAAAGAACATGACATGCATAATTGCAAAATTTCTGTAAACATCATGAAGGGGAATTTCTTGACATGCTTTCAGCCAAAATCACAAAACAAGGTGGACAATGGACCCACACCCTTATGGGAGGACATTTTAACATTTAATCAGGAATTTCAGATATCTCTACTAAATTGACTGTAATTGTAGATATCTAAAATTGTAGATATCTGACACTGAATTTTAGATGTCTTAAAATTCAATTCTACCATTTGTCACTTGTTCATTTTTTGTCATTTGAGCAAAATGATATCACTATATATCCACTGTTTCAAAAACCTTTATCTCAATGAGCTTTAAAGGGAGTCCCTTCAATGAGCTTTAAAGGGAGTCCCTTCAAAACACCAAGGTACATGGCTTGCTGTATTAAAGCAAAATTATTCTCAATTGGTTCTGCATGCTCTTTGACAGAAGGCAAAGTCAAAGAGAGGGTGGCTCACATTACACAGTAATAGACGAAGGCCCCATTGTTTTGATTACACGTGTTGAGGAATTTAAGACAGGCTGAGGGAGGGACTAGAGGTAGGTGGTTGGGAGAATTGAAACTGTTTGGAGTGAGACATTACAGCCTTTAACGATGCTACAAAGGAACGTTTGAAATTCGCATGTAAATACAACTCAAAGCACTTTGGAATATCTTAACAATGCTATAAAGGAACGTTTGTGAGTTACTTCGTTGTTATATACTCTCACAATACAAAGAAAATTGTACTTACGTCTTGGATAATAGTACTTGGGAATGTGCTCCGATCGTAGTCCCATCCTTGGTCACAAGGAATCACTTCCAGTTTCGTGACGTCATCCCCGAGGTTCATGGCCGTTTGGAGGTCGATGCCGCTCACATTGTATTTCGTACATTGTTCGTAACNNTGTTGAGGAGACTCCGGCAGGCTGTGGGAGGGACTACCGGAAAACGGTTCCGAAAATTGGAAGTGTCTATGGCAATGAGTCCATTTACATTGAAAGGAAAATTTTGTGGATAATACAGCCAATGGGTTAACTTCATAACAACCCTTCATTTGATTGAAGTCACCTCAGATTCAACATGTTAGAGCAGTACATACTTGCAGGCTTGTTAAATGCTAAACAAAAGAATACCATCATAACTAAGTCAAGCTGAAGTGAGAACCTCCACTNNTTAACAAAAAAAAAAGTGTCTTAACATTTTTGCATTTAAGAATTCATTCTTTGCTTTATGCGTCAGTCTCTTACGAAATTTTTTAGCTTTTGTTTAGAATTTTCATTAAAGGGATTGGACAGTGAAGAAAATTTATCATTCATAAAAAAAAAANNGCCACGATTCACACCAATGGTCGCTCTTTCCCGCCGAAAATACTTGAATGTAAATATGTGTCGTGCTTAAACATACCATTACACTAACGAGAAGTAGGAAGCATTTCTGGTATCGGCCAAAGTGGCCAACTTCTTTAAGTAAAGCATCAAATCCCATCCTGATTGAGTTTTCTCAAGGAAGACTAGAAAAAAAAAAACGATTTTTTTTAAGTGGTCCATATGTATCATGCAACGCGTTGGCGTCTGCTTTACTGGCTGAACCGAGTTTACACGCGCAATTTGCAAACCGTTTCAAAATGAAGTTTATCTGTAGGCTATTCTTCGCAGCTGGCTGTTACATACTCTTCTTTCAGGATGAACCTCCTGTTTGGGAATCTCTCAGGTATTTGATAAGTTTCATCCGATGCATTTGCTTTAGGAGATCAACTCGTGATATGTTTATGCGCAGGCTCCAGCTTAAATGCTATCTTGTTCTTTTATCTTGTTTCATTTTTTTTTTCAGGTTATATGTTACAGAACTGTATCACAAAGTGCAGAGTCGGTTGTTCTCGGCTGCAGTGTAGGTCTCGTCATTTTATTGGATGATGAAATAGTTTGGGCGTAAGCCAGACGGGTAAAACTGCAGCTGGATATTTCGGCGGTCAAACCGATGATGTTCTACAAGGACTTGTAGAACCTTCTTGGTCAAACCCGCGCCGGGGAGTTGCTAGAGACTCCCTGATCAAACTATATGGAAGACTGAGGGGATGAAGAAATTACCTCCATGCAGGGTGGAAGGGAAGTGAGGGAGAATGGGGTGAGGGGGGTTGGAAAAGTATAAATGAGAGAGTCTTTTACCGTATGTGGGTAGCGACTGAAGCATGATTTTGGTCACAGGCGTTCTG
>VJOZ01013800.1:1061-11823 GCA_009801055.1 Stichopus horrens | reverse complement strand
TTCAATCCTTGAAGAAATTTGACTGACATTTTCTGGGTGTTTTAGCTCTGGTAGTAGAAAGTACTGTATCGTCTAAAATCATTCCCATGACATAGTGGTGTTAGTTTGAATACCCCAAATGGTCAACTGTTTGTAAGAACCATGTTCCCATTAATTTTCACTACATCAGCCATTAGTCTGGACTATGCAGGTGATACTGCAATGGAACAGAAAATAACTACATGATGCTGTTTTGTAACAAACATAATAATTTTATTGTACTGTACATGTAATAAAATCAGTACAGTCGTCAGCTACTGATGTCGCCAAGAACTTTCACACCTCCGGTAGGATCCTACAGTATTAAACACGATCGGAGAAATGTGGCACAGTCCGCCGTGCGTGCATGCATGTATGTATAACTTAATCTCGCAGTTTGTAGCTAAAAATCACCTTTTCTATTTGCAAGTGGTTTCTGACTCAAGTTTACTCTACCCTCTAAGACATTTCCCTTACCAATCATCCAAATTGAGATTTCATCTGCTCAATGTAAACATCCATCGCAGAGATCGAACCAAAAGCGTGTGACAACATCTCGATTGCTGGAATATAATACCCAAAATGGAAACTTCTCTTCTTGGCTTTTTTTTTTTGTGCAACTCAATTGTTATTAAACCGTAGACTGTTTGTCTTAAGATAAAATAGCTGAAAGCATTTCCTTCCATTCACTTCCTAATGAAGTGAACGGGCGAAGGAAAAAGCTCTCATTCGGCTAGACTTGCCTCTAGTCATTCCATCCCAGTTGGGTGTCTTTTTTTTTTTTCAAGAAACATAGAAGCTGCCTGCAAAGAAGTAAGAAAACATATACCTGGTTGAAGAATAATTGCCAACAGTTAAAAAGAAAGGAGAAAAAAAGGGGAAAAAAAGGAAGAAAAAGTCTACAAGTCTGAAAGAAATGGCAAAGTTCTAGGAGAAGAGAACGATGCACAAGTTCCACATCTAAATTGTGAAAACTTTTCCGTAAATGGAGAATCAAACTTGGCGACTAATGGTTTGGACTGTGTATGGTGACATGTGTTGTATCATTTACATTTCTGATACCCTTCTTTGTAACCATAGCAACTGGTACACTTACTAACTTCACTCTTCCAATGTCAACACAGCAAATGCATGTTCATCTGCTGTGCCAAGTATACCGGTTACCTTCAACACAGTCCTTGGCACTGTCCATTCTGATAAAGGACTAGTCCCTCCTTGCCATCCTGATGTGCAGAGAATGTGGAGGTTCCGAGATATTCTAATTGCAATTTACCGTTGAAATCTCCCTGCATCTTAGTCGTTTGTAAATAAGCAAACTACTGTAGGTGAGTTTTGACATAATTACCTCTTAACAGATATCCTACATCCTGGGATAAAAACATATTCATAAACATATTCAACATTATCCTGTTCAACTTATTCCCAATCAATGTTAACAATTTTTGGATGTATTTCTGATTAGCAGTAAAAGATGTAATTCATACATGTATGATTCACATATATACTTCCCCTGGCTAATACTCTAGTTCATTGTTCGACCCCACCCAAAGTGCCCATGAATGAAGTTCTAGCACCATGATGCCTCCAGTGCCCTGAATTTGACTCACAGTCATAAATGATGTGTTTCATACTATTCTGAATAGCATCTGCATGGCTGACAAATCTAGCGAAACTTATCACTTGACAGTGTTTTTAAGGGATAGTCTTTTGTTTGTGATCCAACCATTAAGGAGGCCAGGGTGATGACGCTTGACAAACTTTGTGGATATTTTGGGGGGGAATCCACCATTTTGTAACTCTTAAGTCGATATTTACCTGTAAATGTTTCCTGTAAGAGGGTATAGTCCCTTAAAATTTGTATCTAGTAACTTTTGCCAAGTTGTTCCACATTGTACGTGGCACAGAATCTTATTGATGGTAAACTTATGAACCATATGCTTGAATGTGCTTTCTGTTCCTTGAAGAATTGCTCTGCAGAGATATCAGACAGAACAGCTCATTTTGAAGATGAGTTTCAAGCTTTGAAAACAAGATTGGATCTCTTCATTTAACCTAAGAAGCTTCCTCAACTGCAAATTTTTATTAAGTCATCATTAGAGGACTTCTTCATTCCAAACAAGTAGATGGCCACCTTTTAAACTGAGGTGACCCTTTCAGAGTAAAAAATCAAGGTTTTTTGCCCTTCGAGGAATTTGGCTAATCTGGTAATGCTCCTTGGAGATACGTAATGTGTGAATCCTAGAAAGTGGAACTCAATTTTGGTTATTGATATTCAAGTCCCTCAAGGTGCAGATTTGGTGGCCAAACTACTGTCAGACTGCCAGATGGAAGGTACTGTATACTGCAGTATAGGGAGAAACACATCTGAGAAAGTAAAGGGAATGATCTCCATGGCAACAGTTGTCCAAAAAGTAATGAATATTCATGAGCCAGATATAATGCATGAGGCATGGTTGATCTGCTCTCAAGGACAATGTGATGATCCTTGAAACTATGAATATTCATGACCTCTCATAATGACACTCGCTGCTTTGTTTCTGTGGTCTCTCTCTCCATTTGTACAAACAGTTTGTGGTAAGTGGCCTAGTTTCGACTTGAGGATACTGCCCATTTTCTTGAGAATGAAAGTAGATATTATTTATAAGCATGAGAGGCAACACATTCACAGTGATTTCTTCTGAGTTCAGTGCACTTTATGGCCATATCTGTATGCGCGTTTTGGCTGCGACTTGTCAGTTTTTCTCATGAGTGCTGGTTTACTCAAACCGAAGTCTTGTGAACATTGTGTACTTTATGCCTTGTCAGTGCAGAGCAGTTTGTCTTTCTATTTTTACAATAATTTTGGCATTGTCTTGACAGTTTCCTGTGAAGACTGTTCAAGTAGGATTGAAATTTTGGTTAACCATTAAGTGCTTTTAAACATTGTCTATGTATTATAAATGAAAGGCAAAAAGTGAATGTCAAAATTGTAGAATCCTCCTTGAATGTACAGGACAGAGCTCTGTCAATGAAATCAGAGCAGAAAAAGACAGCAGATTAAAAAAGTGCTCCTCAACTCTAAAGTGATGATGTTTATAGGGATAGCATAACAGCATAATGCAGTGTTTGTTGAGGACAGTAGACCAAAATTGTTTTAAGTTACAAGGAAGGTGACAAGCTTAGGTGCTAGTTGGCATAGAGAACTAGATGCAAATGTTTTGTGGAGATGCCTAAAAGTGAAACATGAAATATGAAAACAAACATTTAAAAAAAATAAATAAAAAATCCATGTACTTTATATCCCTCCAATGGTAAAGGCAATTTACCTTTACAAGCTTCAATGGTTAATTGGAGTGCATCTATTGTGCAGAGACCTGTAAGTTGGGAAGAGAAATGATGCACAGTCATGTCACAGAATGGTCATTAGTGCTTGCTGTATGAGAGACCGCAAATAATTGCGTTATGCTGAGATCAATTCATTCATGTTGAATTTTGCAACATGAGGAATGACTCAACTTCTCCATTACTTGTGTATGTGTATTACTGTACATGCACTTAACTACTGTACACATTCTCCTTACATTTCTAAGAACAATTATTGTCTTCCTCTGGATCAACTCCTCCCTCCCATTGCTTGAAAGTTATTTTGTCTTTTTCCAGAAGTACCAAACATTACATTTGTGGTTTTTGATCAGTTGTTTAAAGTGATTGCATGTATGTACGGAAAAGCAAGAAAGACAAGATTATGTTTGACCTTCAAGGTTTTCTGTTTTTTTAATTGTACATTCCAAGTTGCTCATGGACGCACTACACCTTTCAATGAATGAAAATGGCATATATACCAATTTGAAAAAGGGTTAAGGGTTCCTAATGTAAGGGCTTACATAATGAATATGCAACAATGAGGTCTCACTGGTGTATCAAAAACATACTACTCAATTTGTTGCTGAGGATTCCCAAATAATCGACGAAGAACGTTGAAAGGTGAACGATGNNTACGGTAATGCATAGGTTATATGAGGTGAGTACGTCGCTAGCGAATTCCAAAACCAGTAAGTTTTGGGGACTCAATTTGTTGATTGATTGGTGTCAGAAATTGCAGTATTTTTAGAAAGGAAGCACTGTATTCACAAATAACCTATACACTGATTGCCACATTAATGCGGTGTTAGTGACTGCTGTTTTGGCTAACTGAATATTCATTACCATTGTACTCCCATTGGCTTGTTCAAAGCAATTGACTGACAGTTCAGTTGAGTAAATACTGTCAACCACCACAATGTTTTTATCCCATTTTGTCGTTCTGTAATACAAGACTTTGAAAGTGATATAGCAGAATTTACCACCTGAAACCTATGTACTATCCCAAATTGTCTGAGTGGTGCCATTAAAAGACGTAATTAACTTTTTGACCTGTTTTCACTTTTTGCCTATTCACACAATCACTTTAACCTTTGACACTTCACCAGTTATCAGAAGTTTATGCACTCCTCAAGACTGGGCACTATGCCCATCTTTGAATGTTTCATTGTTCCCTGTTGCTTCATTTTCTAAAAGTTTCCTCTCGTCGCTTTTAAGAGATACTCATTTTCCTGTTTTACGTCAACTTCATTGCCATCGGTCTGTATTATCTGATGGAATCGTTGGTGTCAAACGGGGCCTTTTGTTCTTTTCACATTGGTCCCCTATTTGCTGTCAATGGCATCCATGCCATATGTACCACACACACAACATTTACTGCCCACACATAGATAATATTTCCTTAATGGACATGTGAAAGTTTCGAAGTTGAACTACTCATTTTTCATCTTTATACAGTGCATGCATGCCAATGGTCTTATGTTTTGAATGTTTGCAATATGTATTGTGCAGCAGTTTAAATGTGGATATAAATACAAGAAAATTAGTACACCAAAACAACAACAACAACAGAAAGTTGTATGTTCAAAATTTTACCAAATTCAATGGACTACCAACTTCCTTTCATGAATTTATTCGACAGTCCATTTGGCATCCTGAATCTTAATTGGATTCTTAACTTGCACTTAAGTGCAACTGGAGTCTGCAAACCAACCAAAATTAGAAATCTTGTTTGTTAGTTCCAGAATGTTTGACTCAATACTTTACTGATTAGTACTAGAAGTATACTCATTGAGGGTACACATTTGCATATTTGACCATTGGTTGCTGTGCAGTTTAACCCAGATACATGCCCTCGGTCTGCTATGACTAATTGTGTGATCAAAGTGAAAAGCGGACAAAAATGGAGAATAACACTGAAATGAGAGAAATAATTGCACAGCTGTGCTCATGATTAAAGTTGTATTTCTTTACTTTCTTTTGGTGTACTTGCCACACTTATTAATTCATCAGAAACTGTGGCTTAAACAGGAACCAATACTTATGCGCATCATAAAAATAGTGCTCAAATGTTATTTGGCACCAACGTCCAAAATGTGCTAATAGCCTAACTGAGAACTGAAGAGAAAATGAGGATTGGGTTTTTGTTATCATAGGATGTTATAGGAGGAAGTTATCGTGTGTAATTCCCTACACTCTAATACTTTGCACATCACTTCATCTTCGTTTCCATGGCAGCAATAACTCTCAACGTTTCTATGGTAATTGCTACAGCTTGGACTGTAGACGTAAGAAGTTCCTCTGTATTTACCGAATTATTCTGCAGTGCTACTAACTTTTATTTAAAAGCAGTAACCAGGGTGTAGGCAAGTTTTTCAAACCATGAAGTACCATATTCAAAAAGAAATACATAAATCCTGTTTGATTGTATTGAATTTAAGGCTGCCTAACTTTTTCGCATAACTGGTACATTGTATGAACGTATTGTGTGTTACACAGCATTCAAAGATATATTGTGACATGTTTTATGGTTTAGAAAATTATGTGTCTGTCATACAATGTTACATCACATTTTTTCCTCTGTGATGAGGTCTTATGTAACTCACAAAACTAGAAAAAACTCACTTGAACTTCTGCTTCTGTCGAGACCTTTTTTTTTTTTTTTTNNTGTCTAGACCTTTTTTTTTTACTGTTGTTCAAACTACCAACCTACACAAGGATACAGAACTCTCCTCAAGCTGCATAATACAGCAAATGTTCCATTCTTGAAGTAACAAAACTTACAGCTTTGTTACAGTCAATGTTGATTTGACTCTCTGAAAATGACCATACAGTCGGTTATACGAACAAAGAATGGTTGCTTATTAATGGAACATCAAAACTCATATGGTTGGATGTCAGTGAAAAATTCAAACTGGTAATAATTTCAACGAACAGCAATTAAACAGTATGGTGCAGTCAGCTTGCAGCATCTGTTTGGGTTGAAGTACATCTATTAATAACTCAATGATATGTATTAATAACTATTATTTCTATCGTTCACTATTGAATGTTGAATGAATACATTTGTCACTCTTTTTATTTTGTTATCATTGCATGAAGAGTAGGTACTGTAGGCCCTCATACTGTACATATGCAGGTTAGATATCGGCTTGTGGGCTCATAACTGTCGTAGGAGGCCAGTCCAGAATCCTCTTAGCAGAGAAAATGCCGATGGGATCTTGATGTCTGAGCCTCTCCATTTGTTCTGGAAATGACTAGCAAGCCTGAAATAAATCTTTTAATGCTCAAGATCAGATGCTCAGATAGCTTAAGTAGAAATAAAACACGACGTTTTTTTTCGAAAAGGTACTCACAACAGTTTTACATATTTAATACAGCTAGAATTTCAATGTTTGATCTCATCATTAAAGCTGTAAATTTCCCTTTATTTGTCTGGAGTAAAAAGCCCTTAAAGATGTCAGTATAGAATACATATAGAGGCGAACCATGGAAACTTTTGACAGTCTCTGATGCTAGAGGGCGCTTCTGCAGGAGATTCTATCCCTGGGAGGAAATCCAGCATAGCTGCGGCCTACTGTAATAGTGACGCAACATATTTCCAGGTGTGAAAGTAACAGTGATATAAACACATGCCATATTTCCTAGACTTTTCTCTCAATACAGATCTTTTTCATCACTGACAACATCATTGCTTCTCGTCGATAACCCTCCAGTGATAAAAGTATAATTTCAAGTTAGGTTTACCGTGGCAAGTGTACTCAATAGCTTAGTTGTGTGTCATTTCATTATGGACTTAAATAATTATTGATTGTTATGAATCAATATCAGCCAGCATCTCTAGTTTCACACACGTCGCGTTGTGATTTCGTTGCAGTTATGTGTGATTGTAATCAAATGTGTATGTCAGCCTTGGAGTATATGTTGAATTCAAATGGGTATTAAGATTAGGCTAACCCTGAGGTAAAAAAAAAAACGTTATCTCCTTGTAGCTAGTAAATGGGCTCTCTTGACTTGCATAATATGTAAGATTTTTTGGGGGAGAGGGGAACTCTGGGTGGGGTTCACCTTTTTTCCACTCCTGTATTTTTTATTCTGTGTTGTTTAATTTCAAAACATTTGAATGAATCTTGCACAGAGGGCTGTTGAGTAGACGGTATTATGTTTCGGAGTTTATTAACAGAATAGCTGGGGCAAGGGAGGTTTTGAGGTCATTGCCTCGACGTTGCCGTCGACACCAATCTGTAGCAAGTGCTTCAAGGAATCACCAACTGGGACACTTGACGCAGCTGATTGTGGGAAGGTTGACTCCTTCCATAGATAATTTGAGAAACACATTTCTTCTACTGGTTTCTAAATGATAAAAGTTGAACCGTTATTAGATTAGAAACCTTGTCTGTGGGAAGTTGATCTCTCCAATCAATGGGAACAAAGTTCAGGAGACCGGCCCCAAATGCCTGTGACAAAGGAGGAATATTAGCGATCATAAAAGGCATTTTCCCTTAAGAGCAACACTCACTTGGTCCACAAAAATATTGAAATTGTAATAAATTTTACAGTTAATGTTGAGACAGACTAATGCAGAATCCATTATCATGACATGGTGACATTAAAGTTACACACATTGGTTTTACGTGCTCACATCACTTATGCAGCTTCTACAACATAGGCTTGCTTAGCCTTTTAAAAAAAGTATTTTTGGCCATTTCAAATGATTCTTATCTACATAGCAATCACAGCGGACTGAGAGTCGTTGACGGTGTTGTTTCATTTTGGATTTTATGGAAATATTTTGATATCGTCTTGCCTAGCTATTCCTTTAACTTAAGCATGAACAACCTGACAACCTGTGATGATGGCGTGTGATAAATACAATGATGCGTTTGTATGACTTGGAACGGACATGGAATTTCAAGCACACCAATATGATGTACAATAAAGGGTAAATCATGTTAAAGCATTCAGTGTCACCAATAAACTCCTGAAATTCTTCATCTCCTGAAAACCTTATGCAGAAATGAGTTAGAGAAGATGCATCATGTGAAATTTTTTGAAAGTTTGGATGAATAAATTGTTCTTGAGCAATGAATCACTAAATATTTATGTGTGAAAAACTTGATTTCTTGGCAAAGAAGGCGACTGTCTTTCTCTTTATTTTCAATAACCTATCGTTCTGTGTTCATAAATATTGGTTTCGAAAGTATGACCTTTTTCAGCAGAAACTGATGTCTTATTTCACTACAATGTGCATTGTAAAAGGCTACTTGTGCACTTGGCTAGCTTATGACAGTACTGCAAATGTAGTATGGCATGTTTTGTACAGTTGTAGATCCATACAAAAGAGCAAATTAAAAATTTCTGGAGATGGTTGTTTAATAACAGAAAACGTTTTTGAAGATTCACATCTTCCTCAGGTGTTAGTAGTTCGTTTTTAGAGGTTTGGGTAAAGTCACATGGCCTTGTAAATAGGCATTTAACATCAGACAGCGGGACTTAGGAGCACGGAGATACTTTTAGCATCAAGACTGCCGTGTCAGTATGTGCCCACCTTTCAGATATGCAGGAAAAACCCACTCTACGTGTGCCACCTATTTCAAAATTAGATTGACACATGTGAGTTCTCATATCTATCATAATTGGACCGCCCGGTGGCCTATCCCAGCTGAGATCATGCATATACTGTACTTTGAAGGTACTCTTGTAGGCCCGATGTGTCGGCCTAAAATTGAGAAAACCATAATGCTAAAATCATTGCAATGTAGCTGATTCAGCAAGTTTGTAGTAGGTGGCCATAGAATTGTGTTGGGTACAAAGCATATATGTTCTTCTTTTTAAATCTCCGTGTTTTTAAGCACCTTTACTGTGGCCATGGGCAGTTTACTTTTACTGTGGCCGTGAGCAGTTTTGAGCAGGTGGCATATATGGGTAGTGTCAGCTTTTGGTTAGTGTTAGCTTTTGAAGCACTGACTGAAATACTCTAGCTCTTTCTTGAAGACTGTGCAATCGAATGTGAGGCTCATGAGCAGTATGTTTTAATGTTACCAAACTTAGCATACTATCCGGAATCAACGTGGCAGACCTGTAATATCTACTGTACTAAGTTATATTCCCGGAATGATAATAATGTGAAGGATGTCTTGCTATATTTATGTGATCTGTTTTCAAGTTTTATTTTTAATATTGCTGTGTAATCTTTTGAAAAGGTAACCTACAGTAAATGGTATTTCGTCTGGGGAATTTGATTGCAGACACAGTGTGGGAGGAGAAAAGTAGCTTAACTGGTAAACTTGTAGATTATATGATGGTAAAATTGATACAGAGACATAGAGATACCAGATTAAATTTAAGGAATAACAGTTGTAATCTTGACCTCCATATCTTGTAATTCTTTCATTTCTTGCCTTAAGGGCCTCCGTACTCACAGGTCAAATGTTGGCCTAAATCATAAACATAGAGCCTCCAAAATTTGATTATCTCTATTTCCCTCTGGGCCTGCCCCTTCGTTGAAAAAAAAAGTATGATATAATCATATCATTCACTTAGTTTGAAGTTTGTTTTTAATTAAGGGGAACTGCCCCCACGATAGCTTCAGGGGAGGTCTAAGCCTCTGTGTACATTATATTACCAATACGTCATTTTATTATCTTCTTTATCCTGAAGAAGATAGGTAAACTTGTAAAATGTTAAAATGTACCTCTGAAAGTGCTGTTCTGGGATTTCTGACCCGATGCAGTAAAAAAATGACTTGCTTGCCTAGCCATGAGAACAGATTTAAAGCAGCAATTTGCGTCGGTCACTGTGATTTTATGAACCATTGATCAGTGACTGTAAAATGCCATGTTCTTTGAAAATTGTGTATTGGTGGAGACCAAAATTTTGAACAGTTATGATTTTTGAAAATCAGAGGTCATGCATTGAATTTGCATGTGACCTCAGGGATGTATTTTATCTTGACAGTGAACTGAAAAGAATACCATGTATCGCCCAGTATTTTGATCCACTTTGCTGGGAAGGCATATACTTTCAGTTTAAGCCTGTGAGTCCTTCCATGCTTACATATTCTTGCATACTTGTGTTAGTGCAACCAGTTTGTGCTGGTAGCCGACCTACTCTGTTGTTGATTACACTGCGTTGCTCTTCTCGTCATGATTGCTGTAAGTAATCAACTACATGCGGTGACGTCATTTCTCTCGTTCACTCAAGTTAAAACTTCTTTCAGACATCACATGGTGTGGAGGATACGTAGGCCTTGCAGCAGTGGAATTTCTACCTGGCCGAGAGCAACAAAATTGTTGCCGCATAATCGCAGACAAATACTAGTTGTTGGTTCATATATGACCACTACACAATGCTGGAAGAAAACCATGATTTGTGCTGTTTTAGCTAAAAGTTTGGCAAAAGACAA
>VJOZ01013793.1:3553-16499 GCA_009801055.1 Stichopus horrens | reverse complement strand
TTTTAAAACCAACATTTATGGACACAGAATGACAATCTATTTAAAACAACACTCCGGGACGGTACACTTATTTTCAAGAAATATGTTTTTCGCAAATAAAAATTTGGTTATTTGTTCCTTGAGGATTTAATTTGGTTAGTCCAATTTCAGAAATTTAAATGATGCGTGCTCTGTAACTCATCATATGCAAAATATTTTGAGGAGATAAAGCTATCGATGATGTTTACTGGTGAGGCTGTTAAAGCTGCTTTCTTTGTAAGCTATGTTAGGGCATTTTAAATATTAGATTTCCCTTTCAATCCATGTCTTACAGTAAGTTAGATCATAAATCGACGGCAACTCAACCAAACATTGCTTGTTTACTTCTTTCATTTGTGATATGATTACTGCCCATTTAATGACCGACTCAGAGGTACACCAAAGACGAGCAAAGACATCCAGTGGGTCACTGACAACTGACCGACAGAAACAAAAATTAAAGACTTCCACACATGGGTGGTAGTAAAGAGAAGAAGGCCAAAGACATAACAAGACAATCAATGAATTGCAGTAAAGACAGGTCAGACAAGTATTCAAACGCAATCAATGGGTGATGGTGAAAGAAGACGACCAAAGACATTTTGAGACAATCAATGGGTCATTGCAAACAGATGGACACTACCAAAAAATATAGAGAGACAACCAATAGGTCATTGGCACTTAGCACACCAAAAGCAATTTAAAGACAGTCAGAGGGTGATAGTAAACACACATGTATAACAAATGGAAAGAAAATGCAAACAACATATTATTATTTAGCCTGTTAACACAAGCACACAAAATAAATTGAAAAAACAAGGTAAATTGAGTGATTGTAAACAGAGACACAACAAAGACATTTAAAGGTGATAGAATGTTGGGAGATATTAAACAGAAGTTAACCAATATGACAGATTCAAATGCAACCAAAGTATCAATGTACTAACTGCTTACAGTCCTCTTCTAGATATGGAACAGGCTAAGTGTATGGCAAATGGAATCTGCAACACCATGTCTACTGCTACTGCGTCCTGTCTTCAATCTCCATGCAAAAAAAAAAATGTTGCTCCAAGGAATTCTGAAAGCCAGCTAGTCACTCCCAGCAAATTCATTGCAGATTGCACATAAAGCTCCTTACCTCTGGGGTGTCGATTACGAACAAACGCCCGATCGGAGGTCGATGGAGAGAGAGGGTGTGACAAAATACCCATTAAATTTTTGGATTTAGATTGTAAAAAGCAGGAAAAAAATAAACAACACACACGACAAACTTGGCAGATATAAACAGACGCACTCTGGGAGCACCAATGCAATGGTTCAGTGCCCTGTCTCACATTGCTCTCACATTCAACTTTAAACCGAGTACCTAATCTATTAAAGAGAGGAACTGCCGAGATGCGAGATTTACCCTCCTCTTGTGCAATCTTTCTCCAAGAAGCCAAAAAATTGCCTGCAAAGATTATTTACTAGCAGCTGAATCAACAGAGATAAAATTTTAACCAAAAATCGACTCTAAATCAATATCTGAAACTCAATCATTCTCAAAACAAGAACTGAAAAAGAAAGTTGAGAAAAATTTGGATTTAAACCATTTTCGACACTTTTGTGACATTTTCGCTTAATATTGCAGTTTTTATGCGATCCTTGTTTGGGGCATATTAATAAATTTTTCGTAGTTGACTGAAAATACACTACATAAAGTCAATTTTAAAAATAACCTACCTTTCCTTTTACAACCACATGCCCACTGCACCCCACTATGGACTCATTCCTACCCAAGGACAACCAAATTCCTACCCCACAACAACCAAACTCCTACCACATGATGACCACAGTCCTATTGCTCTTCTACCCCACAACCCAGTTTGGACAATCATCGTAGTTGAGCCCCCTTTCCTACTGCAGGCAGTGATTACAGCTTTGGTAAATATTCTTGAAAGTGATAAAGAAATGATGTAAGCTTCATGACCAAAAAGCTTCCAAAGACCTACTCCGGACCCAAAAAATGTAAACTTCCTGTCAAAGCCCAACGAAGACTACCCTTAATCCTCTATGACAGTGGAGGGGTAGCACAGATAGAAACCCACAAAGACACTATGCCTGAAAAGTGTTTGGAAAACTTGAAGACTGCCACATGATCATTATTGTGCTAGTTTTCTTTTTGATATACACTAATTTCACCGACCCTCTATCCTGACACACTCTCCCCTCCAGACCTGTTTCCCCCCCCACAACATCTGTAGATCCCAATTATTTTCTCAGGAGACAACTTCAGTCTCCCCTTCGTCTTATGGCAATACCTGTTACCCTCGTTTTTATGCAGGTCATTTCTCCATGTTTAGACAGAATGCAAGTCTTCTTACATTCCATATTCTTGAAAATACCTCTATAATCTGGCCTCCCCCCAAAAAAGAGTTAAGAACCTGTGTGTACTGCTGTGACGAGCATACCGTGTCTTTCAAAAGCTTTGCATGAACATGGAAATCTTTTCTCCTTCTTATCCAGGACAACGTCTCATATTTTCATGTTTCATTTCTGGCACTTCCTTCCTCTTAACAATACTTCTTTTATTTTCTTGTCTCATCAGAGCCGCGGACCTGGGTATTTTGCAAACTGCTCGTCGAGGCAATCCATCTGAATTTTGCCAATGATAGGAAATGTATCTGTGAATCATCAAAAGTGGTTTTCACCTCCACGATCGTTCTTCCTGATGGTGGCTACGATTCCCGATCGAAGTTTATGACAATAAGTAAATTTTCAAACACTTTGGTCCACAAGTTTTAAACCTTGTTGAAATTATTGGGTGTCCTTGGGATAAGATAACTTCAGAAAGTATTAGGAACAAGTAACAAAGTGCGTGGGGGGCAGGATGGACAGGGGAATTTAACAATGACAAAGGAAAATGAAAACTTGAGGGAAAAAAAGGAGAGAATGTTGTGCAGTAAGCAACCACAACAGCAGTCACTACATGTTGAGTGCTACCAAGTAAAACACAGATATTGTAGAATTTCACCGAGTGCACGCCGTCACCATCGAAAAGGAAAATTCACGGGAAATGCCCAAATCCACGCCACACTGCCATCTCTACACAGTAAACTCCGACCCCCGATCAACTTAACTCCGATTGCGATGCAACGCAACCCAAATTGTTTGGTGGCTCCACACCCATTGCTTTGGGGCCCTCAATGGCGATTGCTGGGAAATGCACATCCGACTGATGGACAACTCAGCGTCACTTTGCTAGACTAAAGAGATTTCTTCTTCACTTTGATGAAGAGGACAATATGAGCGATTGTAACCACGACAGCACAGTGGAATGATAATATTCACATCTTCTTTAAACAAATTTTTCCAATACAACCAAAGTGCATCTGTCCTCAAAGAGGTCAAACAGCTTTTAATCCGTTGTTGTCATTGTTTGCATTAAAGTTGTCTTTGGTGCATCGTGTGCCGTGTGGCACTGATCATTTATAAAATAGAAATCCGTTTGTGAGATTACCAAACTTCTTCGCTTCAAAAAGAAAACTTTTTCAGGTCGATGACAATACTGGATTGGTGAACGAAACAGCAAACAACACTTCACAAAAAACAAACAAGGTTAATAAAAAAAGTTTCTGTCACATTAAATCCTTTCCAAATCCACCAGCATCCACTGACTACATGCAACGCCAGGACTGCCTGCCGTCGACTGTGCGCAATGAAATCTACTTGAGATGTAAGTTATCCTTTCGAATTGAGTTGGGCAATAAATCTGACCGTTTTCTGTTTTCTATCCAAATAAAACAAACGCAGAAGTCACAAGGAATCCATCAAATAACTCCGCTTACAAGCAATTCTTTACCGTTGACCCAGCCTCCAAACAACCCTTCGCCAGCCACAGTGCGGATTTGTTGGATCTCTATGAATCACAATGCAACACAAACTGCTCTGCATTTTCTTTGTAACAAAATCCAGGTAACAAAATTTGCACAATGAATAAAAAATTTCCAAGGTTTACTCCTACACAGAGCGAGAGGTGAGTGATAAACAAAAGATCAGAATTTCATATTGTCCCTTTCAGCTGACGGTGTCTCTCCGACGATGCTTGGCGGTATCTCTTGTCCTTGCAGCTCCTCTTTCGAACCGGTAAGTCCAATAAGAATGGACGACAATTATGAAATGCTGGTGAAAAGACAATGCATTAGATCCTACCTTGCCATCCTCGGGAGACAGACTCCATCCCAGAAGGCTTTGCGGGTATGCTTCGGCCAATCACAGGCTCAGAATCTCAAATACTGGATGTGCGGGTGGCTGTAGATCTCTTTCAACAGCTCCTCCTCCGTAGGTTCGTGAAGGTCGCTCCTGAAGAAAAACAAAAGAGACGTTATTAACGAGATGCTGCAACGCCGCAGAGTGCTGCAGTTTGTTTTAATATGTCATAACAACAGGAAATTATCAACAGGTAGTAAGTTCACACTTAAACCATTCAGTACAACATAAGGGGGCGTGATGACGACCCGTGGTTTGCATTTTGGGCAGACTTTCTCATGTCCGACGTAAAACATTTCCTGCAATGCGAACGTTGTCACATGTGGCACCGCCGTCGTCGCACTGAAGTTCACTGTTACTGTTGTTGGCCCAAGCAAAAATGTTCATTATCCTGGAAAGGCTTTTGTTCTAAAACATAAACATAATTATGTTTTATGCAAACAAGATGCCGACACTACGGCACGTAATCACGGCAAACATTTTGTGAAATCCCACTTGATTGAAGATCGAGGGCGGAACATCAAATGATGCTAGTTTCGTTTCAAATCAGCGAGACGTATGGCATGGTAATTTTTGAGCCCTTGCAGTCCACAGAGCAACTTTTAGCACTGAGGCACCTATGTCCAGCATCCCGCATATGCAAATGTTTCCCCTGAAGTGTGACCATTTCCTGTGGCATTTGACTGTGGTGAAATATCCAGACAGAAATGTCCAGTTTTTAATTCTTCAATCTATGGGTCATTGGCAGATACAACAAAATTTCTTACATTGTCTTTAACTTTGAAACACACAGAATGAAGTGCAGTCTTTGCAATGTAAGTTCTAAAAATAATACCCTGAGTTCATTTTTGGCTTGTCTGTTGTGCTTCACACCAAAGATTTGGCACATTATCCTGGTAGAATTTTATATTTTGGATCAAAATGAAGGTTCAAGATGCATGAATATTATATGACACTCAGACAGGGCGTCAATGTTATCAATTGTATTTTCGAAACAGCATGAACTTGGCATGACATCGTCTGAGGACTGGCCAATTTTGGATGAGGTACACTTTCCTGTTTGACACGGTGATGCAATCTCTCCTCGTCTTTTTTTTAATCTGTGCTTCCAACATAAACCCTAGTATTTTTTGTAACATTGGAGAGCCTCCCCCCTTTAACTTCTCCCTCCCCCTGACCTTTTAGAGGTCTGCAAAATGAGAACCAAGACAAACATAGGCAGAATTCACACTGGAAAGAATTCATGAATTAAAAGAAAAGACAGTAAACAATTTATATACAAACGGTGCCAAAAATGCACCAGTTACCCTTCAGAATGGTAGCTTCGGAAGGATTGACAGGTGACCCAGAAATAGGGGTCATCGAGGGGAGCGCTATGAATTTTTGCCTGTCGTAATTAGGCATATCAAAGGAAAGTGCATTATAAGTATACAACAGGAGACAGATTTTTACAAGAGAGTCGTAAATGGGTAAACATTGGTAGTCAACGTCTTACTGACAGTTGTTAACTTGATAATTAATGTAAACTTGTTGGGTAAACATTGGTAGTCAACATGTTACTGACAGCTGTTGACTCGTTCATGTAAACTTGTGAATGTAACTTATGCTTTTTTTTCTTCAAATTCACATTTTGAGGAAAAGCGCTAGGATTCTGACAACTTTGTGTCCTTATTTTTTGTTCGTCTTCTTCACACTGTGATGACCAGTAACGTCTGTCACTGCTTTTGTCCAGAGTCGGTTCCATTTGGAGGCACATCTCGGGGGTCATGTTTCGCATTACAGTAGTTTTTTAAGCTTTTCCCAACCATCACTTCATCTGTCCATGCGTAAGCACTTCTGTTGCACACTGAATTACTGATCTCTATGGAGACTTCTATGAAGCATTAGTATTTCATATTGAGATAATATCTAACAGTGAGAGGATTTACCAGACATGATTCCAAAAGTATGTCGACAGATGTCAATTCAGTGCCAATGTATGCCTGCATGCGTACCTTTTTCCCTTCCTTTTGAAGTGAACTAACAATGGTATCGTCAATTCTTGTCTTAAAGCACATGTTGAAGGGACATAATGGACGAAAATATGGTAGTTTTACATCTTCGTTATTGACAGGGTTTCACTTGAATGCAATTGTCCTCCATGCTATGTGCAAAATTATAATGTACTCTACTAACAAGTGAAGAAAGAAAGTGGGTGTATACAATACACTCTCCAAACAATGTGAGCCAAACTGTCTAGGAGGTAGAAGAACTTATTGGGGTCACGGCATGTCCCTTGATGGAATGTGATGGAATTGTCAGCCTAGTGTATGATTTCATCAAGCAATTTTACAAATTGCTTGGATGTTGCCTTCAGGGTAGACCAGCCAACTGATACTACTCCCACATACTCTTAAAGTGTTGTTACCGATGTAAAATTATACCAAAGTGCCTGCATGCCTGCATCCGCAATTAAAGCAGCGATAGGCGTTCAGAAGACTCGCAATAATTGCTCTCCTTTTCACGAAGATCGCACATCGCCGTTCGTTTTTCTCCTCACATGTGATCAAATGTCTTCATAAATTTTTTTGACACTGCAAAAAAAGGGTCATCGATCTGAGGAGAATTTAGATAAATGACTTGACTCAGTGTTAAATATGGTCGCCGCACTTTTTCACAGAAATGGTGCGTATGAGCAAATTGCATGTGATTCAAAGGATAGGTTCACATGGTCACTTTAAGAAGACTCGGACATGGCATTTTTTTCCCTAGAAATTGCACCCTTTTGAGCAAATCATACATGAATCAGCAGAACGGTTCATTTTGTCGAGTTTGGAAGGTTAAATAGAAGTCAACTTTGCTGCGCAGTATGAACGTCATCACGCAGTGACACGTTAGATATCCTATTATGATGAGGCTTTTCTGTTGACTGAAATATGTTATCATCACTTATTCCTGGTTTAAATTATAACTGTAATGATGCATCTCAGAAAACTGATAAGCAATAGTTCGTGTGGAAAGGAAGTACCCACCGCTGCCAACCTCATCTTCGAGGTATTCCTTCATGTTTGCATATATTTGAAAGAGTTTGCAGAAAAAAAAGGGGGAGAACGTTTTTCTAAAATGTGGGAGACCTTCGAAACAAGCTTCTTTCACGACTTTAGTTCTTTTCCTGCCGAACCAATCACATCTTTGCTGCGGCACAGTGAGACTTTCCGTAGATCACACGTTCGCTGCAAATGTCTGTACCGACAACAGAGGGAGATTCAGTTATTTGTTGCTCGAGAATTCCTTCACCCAAACTTTTATAAACTCAAACTACCCCTTTCCGTGACTCTTCTGATGCATAGAGTTTCAAGGAGATGGAAGCTGCGACTGACGTTCCTTGGTGAAAATGAATGATTCAATGATAATTAAAATCTATTTTCTTTGTATGCCATGTTGATGCATTTTCAATTGGCAACTAGTACACTTCAACAAACGCACTGCAAATCAGATAAGCCAACCACTTTGAATTAATATCCCAATAGAGACAAAGGCAGCCAGTTTACTCACACCCACTTATTGGTACAAATATTTCTAAAACAAGTAGACAGAAGAACTATACCTTTCACCACATTTTTTTCACTGGGTTAAGAGCTGTGCAAGTATACCTGCAATGTAACTCTGTACAATGTAATTTCCATACAATTGCAATGTGATGTCTGTACAATGTAGTGTCTTGAAATGCAATGTCTGTACATTTGCAGTTTTGCTATTCTGAAAATTCTATTGGGAATTCACTTCATCTGTCTACCTGGCTAAAAAATATCCATTTCAGTACAAATCGGACATGTTAATATGTCGAGAATGGCCAAAAATGCAAATTGTTGGTGAAAATTGCCACAGTTTGTGAGAAATAGAAAAAAAAAAACATCATCCACTTGTTTTTCGACTGATTACAATCGTAACTCCATTTGGAAGAAAGATTCTTGGGAGCATCTCAGAGTTACAGCTACAAAATGGCTTCCATCCATCCCAGGAAAAACGAGAGGCAAATGCGTTGTTTTTTTTTTTCTTCTTTTCATTTTCTACATGAATCAATACATGCTGTTGAAGGCAGGTCTCCTTTAAAGTTTACAAGGAGAAGAAGAAAACAGATGTTTACAGACCCTCAAAGTGAGACTGACATATGCCAGGGCAGAAATATGTGACCTTTGACCTCAGACAGCCTGGCACTTTAAGGCAGACAGGGGATTCCCCTCACCTACATTTAAAACGACATGGCCACTGACGGATGGCGCCTGTAAACATACCCACGGAATAAATTCCTCTTACAAGCGGCAGAGAACAAAAAACAATTACCCCCTAGAAGGTATGGTAACATGAGGGTGAAGCCCGTTTCTGACGGGTCTTGGTTAATCGTTAACCTCTGTCGTACCTTTGAGATAATGGAACTGATTCTGTAGCTGTGATTGTACAAATGTGACAGAAATGGGTCAGAAACAATGAGAAATTTACCTCCCCCCCGGAATTGACGAAGAAACAGTTTCTAACAAGCTAGGGATATGAGCAACTGCTAGACGTCTTTGGTTGTCTCGTTTTGGAGGGTCGGGTGCCCTCTGAACACTGAAGAGGAAAGTGGAAGAGTTTTCCGAGAAAGCTGACTGATTCGTTAATTTGTTTTGGCAAAGATTATTTCTCCCTCACTGCGAAAAATAAAGACAGAAGCATTGTTTTGTTGGTGGTGATGGTTTTCAATGTTAATAAAGCCAACTTTTGGTGGCACAGGCAGGAATTCATGTGGAAAGGGACAACCAGACAGACAGTCATAGGCAAACACTAGCAAAACATACAGAGCAACGGATGTACAGGACAGACATTAGGATAGACAGATAGATCAAGGAAAAGGAAAAAGGACAGATAGACATAAGTTTCTACAGATAGACAGAGGCATAGATAGACAAAATTATAGACAGACATGTGTAGGAGAGACAGGAAAGGAAGGACAGACACAAAGACAGATATAAAGACAGACATAAAGACAGGCAAGCATGAGGATTGAAAACATACAGAGAGATAGAAATATCAAGGAGAAACCGGAACAGGTAGGACAGATAGACATACTAAGAACAGATGGGTGAACAAAAAGACAAAAGGACAGACATACATAAGGACAGACGTAAGGTCAGAAGCCAAAAGGGCAGACACACGTGGATAAGAGGAGGCAAACCAAATCACTCACTCTTAAAATGGAATAATTCAGAATTCAAAATGAATACACATGGAAAGTACAGAGATATTTTCTTTGCATATTTTTCTTGGTAACATAACTTATAACTGGCTTCAAAGGGGCTCATTGAAAGGGATTGATCACAGAAAAACTAACATTTCAAAAAATTACAGAATCGATCCCTCCCCCCCCTTAATTTGTGAAAACTATATCACAACAGCAAGTTCCATTTGGAAGTTATGAATTTTAGAAGAAATAGCTATTTCAAAATGGTACAATGCATTATGGGATTGCATTTGGGAAATATGAAATGTTACACAGACAAAACTACTTGAATACCCTTTGCACTACTTCATCATCTTGACTGTCTTCTAAAGAAACAGTATGATAGTTTTAGAGATGACAACCATAATTTCTGCATCATTTTGCTTAAACAATCAATAATCTCCAAATATCACAGTAAAACAAATTTTACTTGATTCTGACATGCCACATCAATATAACAACCATATGAATAAAATGCTATACCAAATAGAATTCTTAGGTGTAATAATTGGGCAGTAATTTAAGTTGGAAGGAACAGAGTGTAACAGAGTTACATCTAACAGCATTGCAATATTGTAAGACCAAATACATGTTTGAAGTGGAATCTATGAAACTGGTGTATGGTTCACTATACAAATTATCACATTGAAGTGTGGGGTAATACATTTAAATCTGACATTCAACCAGTCTTTACAAAAGCAAGCATAAAAGGCAAGGTGTCGTCTGATAATCTCTCATGAAACGAGCGCCTCAGAATTCGTTACGTCACTTCCGCGTTTTAGTTAAGGGTATTGTTTGCCGACAATAGTCGTATTTTGTCACTAACTGTATACTTGAACACGCACGTTTTGTACACACAGTACGTGGGACTAGCACAGTGAACACTCTCAGGGGTTCACGCGATTCATGAGACGATCCTTTGTCTTTAAAAAAAGCAAATTAAAAAATTGGGTGGCTCGCGATGTACGTATTGAACAAGACATATACAGTATACCATCTTGTGGAGTATTTAAATTTTTGACCTACAGCCATTTTATCAATTTACCAAACTTTTGTATTTAATGCTGAAGTGGTTTTCTTTCTTACACCTGTCTGTAAAACACACCCACCGAAAGAATATTAATGTACCCTGTAATTGGCCAACGAAAATGGAGGCAAATATGATGTTTGCATTGGTACCTAAAATTTTCAAGTTTTCAGGAATTACATTGGGCACATGGTCTAGGCTCCAGTTGCATGTCTCACATGGCCATGCCACCAAAAAAATCACCATTGAAATAGCGCAGGAGAACTCTCACTTTTATCTTGAGCAAAAACACGGCAGAACACTACATTGCATTTGGTATTGCACAGACAAAGAAATATTATATGAACCTACGTCAGCAATAAGAACAGCTGCGACTGGCAAAAATAATTAGATCACCAAAAATTCAAAACACTGATGCATTTGTTATACCCTCACTTTAGCTAAGCTTTTTTTTTCTTTCATTTATTTTTCACATAATATACATGATTTGTGGGAAATTTCTGTTTGGCATAAATTTCAGTGAATGAGAATTGTTTCCCGTGAATCTCATTACGACAACCATGCATCCCTCTCCCTCAGTGATCATCGATGTACTCATGGTAACAAGGAATAATTTACAGAACATGTTAGAGACTCAAGCAGTCTCAGAGAATTAAGTTGGACCAAATCCAATATGAAGACAAACCTGATAATCCACATGATATTAATCCGTTCCTGTTTACAATGGTTTACAACGGCAGTGTGTACTGAATACGAGGTAATAACAAAGTGCTCTACGGCCACTTCATTGTCAGGAGTACCACCTAGGTCACTCCATAGAATGATAGGGAGCATTTAATAAAGTAATTCTCATCTACTGTAGATGTGCCGTAATAACAATTTAAACTTTAGGGTTTACATGCTACAGACTGAGTCAGATCATCGTCAGGATACAGAGTATTACAGGAATATTCAAATGATGGAATTAAAGGTGTTTTATAGGGACGAGAATTTATTTTAGGCATTTCAAACCGTATACCAATTGATGTCTTTTTCCTAAGCTCATGGCATTGCTGTTTGAAGAGAAAAATTCTCTGGTCAAGAAAGAATTTCCAGTTGCCTCAAAGGCTACAAAATGCTCAAATGCTCATAACTATTGTAATCAGCGCAAACCCAATGTTATGGAGTGTAAACTTTTGATTTTTTCTCTTTTTTTCCCCATGATGACTGTGCTGGCTGTGTGAACATACAGTATGAATGAGTAATAATTACATGAAAGAGTTTCTGATTATGAATTTCCAAAAATCCGAAGTGAATACCTGTAGCTACCCATTCACTAAATGTTCATTTGTACAGTGTGTGACACATAGCAAGGATCCTATTACAGTAGTTGGACCTTTTGTCATTACCATGTGAAGGAAACTAGTGGCAGGTCTGGAGAAAAATATTGAAATTCACAGAGCAACTCAGGGGTGCCTCTTTAAACTACTGCAAGGTTTCGATTAAGAGAGTCGCTTATAATGTCATCCAAGATTTTCAAGGACAGCAGATGTCTGTAGTCCCATAACGCAATGTACTATTCTGAAGCAGATATTTATTGAAAAATATATAACTTACAAACCAAATATGCTACTGAGCTAATGATTTTCACCAATTTATTTTTAATGCATAAAAGCCTTGATTGCATAAAATGTAACTTCCATGTCACTGCGTGCAAAATGACCAGCTTACACCTTACACATTTATATCACATGGTGATTAATAATCAATATTTATGGTCACTTCTGTACTATACACTGATGGTCGACCATCTTAAATTGCCCGTACGGTAAACAGTGGAAACTTGCCTACAGGGGCTGGAGAAATTGAAACTTAATGCTACATATCCTGGCACTGTTCATATCTTGATAAATTTCATTTCCAATTTATTTTGTTTCCTCTGCTTTTCATTGTCCTACTGTAGGTTTCTTGCGACCACCAGAAAGCATTGAACTCACTCAACTATATTTCAAAAATTCCTCAATATCCAAAACAGAAAGAACATCAACACCCACCAGTTACTTGAGGCTAAGGCAGCGAAAAGACGTCTGGAGGAAGAGCTCCGAGATAAAATCTTCGTTGTCCTCTCGTTTCATTACAGCCGTGAAATTGCCTATCACAGTGGAAAACTTTCCAGACACTATGGCAAAGTATGGAAGTAAATTGCATGTGGAATGAAAAGTTCAGAGAATGCTTTCTTACAGTTAGTAGCACTGTTGACTAGCTAGGGTTTTAACCAGAGCATCTTAAACAAGCAGCGGACCCAATTTGAATTTTCCTCCTCAACATCCGGATTTTAAAATTGATGGTCAAGTTTGAAAAATAGGACATTGTGTTTGATTGTTCTGTTATACACTCTGTATCACCAAAATACTGTCACAGTTACAAAAAATCAGCTT
>VJOZ01013790.1:0-12487 GCA_009801055.1 Stichopus horrens | reverse complement strand
GTAGTGTGAACGCGCCTTAATGATCGTTTCTGTAGAGAACTGTTATGTTTCTAAGTATGACTTTGTTAAATATCTTTGAATATGAGTAAGTTCCATACATAATGAGGAAAAATAGCAAAATAAGAGACAAGATTATTATCGCAGATAGAGTAATGGCTATTAGTGAGCAAAACGATAACACCACCACGGTAAGATGATACTAAATTGCAATGTACGTAATTGTCAACTTCTGCGGTATAGTGAAAACAATATAAGCCTATAATGATCTTGAAGTAGTTGTTGGGAAATCGTTAAGATTAGAGTCAAGTCCGTTATATAATAATAGTGAAATAATAGTAATATATTACTCAAGGAGGGTCATAACACACTTGGTTTTCCACCAATTGTTTTAGCTTAATTATTTTGTAAAGGATGTATTTCATGTTAAGCATACGTCACTATCGGTGTTTTGTCTTTAGGGGCATAAGTACCAGTTTTCACGTCTTGATGTTCAGAAAAAGGTAACTCATGAATATTGATCAAAAATATGTAAATTTGCTTCAAATGATTTGTTAGAAATAAAGAACCTCAATGCCCTGACACCCAAAAGAAAAGAAAGTAAATCATAGAATACTGATATTAGGTTTTCATTACGTTGATTCATTACATTACCATTAGTACGTTATACGTGAAGTTACACTACTTTCTTACATTACCAGGGACTCGTAACCCTCAAATGAACAGCTGTAAAAAGACTTCTATATCTCCAGGTATTAAAAGTGTGGAAAATTGAAGAACTAACCTAAGTTATACATCCAGCTATTCAATCAATATTGATTCATATGATTGTTAATGGACCGAAATTCTCTATTATCTGTTTTTCCTTCATCTACTTAACATGGTCATTATAGACAGATATTTTAAAATATCAAAGCAAATATACACCACGACACTACTTTAAATGACCCAAACGGACCGTTAGTGATTTCGGAGACAGTGTAAATTGAGAAGGAAAGCAGGGAAACTGAAGATTGTTTGCTCAATCTGGCTCTTAAAAGAAAGAGTCAATATTAACGTAAGTACCGTTAAATTGGGATCTCTTAATTGCAAAAAAGTGGTTATAGAGACTGTTGGCGTATTATGTAGCTCATTAGACGCCGAAAGCCTGCTCACACAGTGATCACCTTTTCTTGCCATTTCGCCGCTTTGGATATCATATTTTTTGAAAACGAAGATGTTCTTTTTTCCAAGCGGTTTCATTCTTACCCACTGGATAGCAGTTATTTTACTAATGCTGCTATCAAATACAGGTATGTTTTTGTTCAATTCTTGTGAAAGTTTAAGTAACAAATGCAAACAATTCTGTGGTTTGGTGCATGCATCAATACGAGTGTAGTAGTAACATTACAATGCTCCACTGTTAAGCTTACTTTGGAGACGGTTCTTTTAGCGTGGTTTCAGTTCAGACATTTGAAGCTGTAATTGGTCACATTTTTCTTGCAGGGATTGTGTACTCAATATATGGTAACATTTATACAATAGCTGCATGATCGTGTATGTTAATGATTTTGTTTTTCTATTATGTATTGCGTATAATGGCACACCATGTAAGTTTTTTTTTCCTGCTGTAGAGATTAGCCAAGGACCATAAATTTGAGAGTTAAGCATATCTTGTGAACTACAGAAAGCAAGTCAACTGATTCTGTGTTTTTAGTGGAATAGTTAAGTTATATGGAGATGCATTAAGGGAGGCTACCACATAATTATTTTGACAGAGACTTTATGTAAAGTAAAACGCACTACGGAGAGGAATTATCAAATTACTCCACATCTCAGTCCCAGTTCCATTCAAAGCTGTGGCAATTAATATATCAAGCATCTAACGTAAAGTCACTATACGGGGAAAGCGAAACGGGGGTGCATGGTTAAACGTAGTCAGTATATGCAAGTACCAAGTTTCGAAACTTTTGTCTATAAACACAAGGAAGAGGTGATAATGTAACAACTTATATACACTGCGAGTTCTGCACAAAATGCAAAATCTGTCTTCATCTCTCCATGTACATTGTTCCCTCCTACCCCTACCATATTTAGGGCCCACTGAAGCTCGTAATAGGAGGGTAAACTGCCAAGAGCCCCACACAAAACAAGGATACCAGAAAACTTTATTTATTTTTTTGTGTGTATAGATGGAGTTTAAGGTGTTCACCAAGGCTGTGCTAGTTGAATTTATCCCATCCTTTGAAAAATCTTTCCCAACTGAGTTCTTGCGAATAATTATATTTGGTGATCGTCCCATTTTATCTGTGCGTATATAGGTCCCTCCAGGTGTGTCATTTACCCTTCTAATACGTACATACATCGCTGAGGTAAGAAGGCTCATTGCACAGATGAGTAACTTGTACAATCATTATAAATTAAGCTGACACTTTAGATGTGATAACAGTGATAATGGAATTAGATAAATAAGATACCAGTTTCCATTTAATTAAAAACTGCAAGAATGGCCCTACATATTAATCTACATGTGCCACAACACGATGGCCTATCAACGATGCTGTATTGTTTTGTCTTTGCAGAGGCCGAAACCCCAGATTTGATAGTAGAAGAAGAAATAAGGAGAACAATATTTGAAAATTATTCCATACATCAAAGACCGGTGAACAGTTCCTTTAATGCAGTTACAATCCACCTTGCATTTACGTTTGTGGCAATTCTCCAGTTGGTAAGAAAATAGGCCTACTTATTTAGGGCAAAATGTTTAACGTATGAATACGTAAAAAAACAAAAACTAAAGTAAAATCTAACTTGATAATGGTGAGGTTTATACCTTTTTACTATCATATGCTTTACGTGTCTAACTGTTTTTAGTCCATTGATACAGGTAGTTTATGCGTCCCTTTGTGTTTAATTTCAGGTTGACCGGGATCAAGTGCTGACGTCAACATCTTACTTACAACTGGTGAGAAACAGGATTATTGTTATAATGATGCTTCGTAATACTGACGTTTGCACGAGGTGTTATAGTTCAACCCAAGCCTCGGGAGGAAATATAGTCATGCAATTACGGCAGTAGGTCTTTAACCCTGACACTCCAGACTGACTCCAAAATTACCATATTGTATCGAACGAACAGTTTCCTTTCTGTGAGTCATGGGATTTTACATACTCCACATAGTAACTATACGTAATCACTGCCGTGTTACTCGGTATGTTCTTCTGATGTATTTCCATAAAAAGACTGCCAAGTGAGAAAAATATCACTGGTAAGGTAATTTCTCGTAAGGACGGTAAACTCATGTTAAGTCCATTATTATTCGATTAACTGTTAAACTAGTTTAGTCTTAGCTCTAGAACGTGGTACATGATTGGATCAGTACAGCAGATATTTGTAATTGTTGGTATTATTGCCACCCGGATACTCGAACTATGATATATGGGGCGTCCCGGTTCAGAGATTGTTGCCAGGGGTCCAAGGTTTCAAAAACGTTCACAGCACAGGTAACATAATTCAGGATATGTCTTACTAAAAAACAATTTCATTGTCATGACCGTACGTATAACTCTTGACCTTTTATCGACGGAAAAAAGCAAAATGTCATATTATGATAACAGGCCTACCCAAAAAATCAAAGACTAACCTTAGAGACATATTTTCATAGTCGGTACCCAGGTCATAATTTTGGACTCGGTAAAACCACTAAAATTTTTGCCACGTAATGAGTGGGCGTAATTGAAAGTTCAATCAGAGCGTTGTTACAAGATAGTATCGTTTCCTCGCAGGAGAGAAAAGATCCGCTTAGTGTGAGGACGCCATGACTGCTGATAGCATTGACGGGTGAGGATTACTAATAAGAAATTTCTCTCCGATCACGTTTAAGCGTTTTTCCATTTTACCATATCTCGTAATACACATGAGTGGTTGTTCAGTATAGTATAGTTCTGAAAGAAATTATGTCCTTGATGAAGTCCTCACGCTACCAGCTTGCTTGACCGTAAGAAAAAAAATGCTCTCTAAAAAATTAAAGTAAATAAGCTAGCGTAAAGCGTTACAAGAATAATGCATAATACATCCTGGCCAATAAACTGAAGCAAAGTAGAAATGGAAACATTAAACTAAACTGTAATTGCGCAATTTCAACATTGACGATGTAAAACTTACAAGGGCCTGCCAATACACTGAACAGTGGTATTATATCAAATGACGTAACAATAAGGCATGTCACTACTAAGAAATGACTATGTCTGTATAGCCATTATGACGTAACGAATGTAGTTTGTTTTCTAGAGATGGACAGATCAAAGGTTAACGTGGGACCCAGAGGATTATGGTGGCATAGAGCTGATTCCTATCAACCCGAAAGAAGTATGGCTACCCAAACTGACGTTGATCAACTCGTAAGTGATCATAAAAGTACCACACATTTAACTAATTGATATCTATATACTGAGTATGTCAGTGCCTGCTACGTAACGCCTGACCGAAGTGTAGATAAATTGCAGTTTTTATTGTCAAAATATCATTTCATTTCTTGCCTATCTTGACCAAACTTTCGACATAGTCAAAAAGAAAGGCATATTCAGAGAGAAAGTCAATGGGAATTTTGGAAACGGTTGCGCTATTTACACAACATATCAAGAGGTATAACGTACCGACTTGATTGTCTACACAACACATCTGTCTCTTCCGCGCATGCCCACATCAAATGGATCGAGCAAATATACCGGCAACGTTGTCTATTACATGTAAAAATTTTCTGACAAAAGTTCATTAATTTCAATACAACAATTAATGTAATTTGTACAGGTTAATTTCATTGACCTTGTATAAATAGATACTCACCCACTGAACACATTATGAAGTCGAAAATAATAGGCGGGGTCCTTCCTCTGTATGAAAAAGAAAACATCTATTTCTTCACCATGCCGAAAATTTGTTCGTTTGATATATAACTACAGCTTCTTGGAAAACAGAAGTAAATGAAACTGTTTGCTTTGGGTTTATCAGATAATAGTCACCTAAAATGACTTCTAAATGTTTTAACTGCAAGTTGTAGTTCCACTACACTAATGTCACCCCGAGGTGACAGCGTACACAGGTGTTAATATTATAGTAATTCTGCTACTTCAAAGGTTTGTCCAGCCAAAAATATAGCTATGATATGTTAAAGAGGAAGTAAATCTGACCATTACAGCGAAGGTCTATTCAATTCTCATGTGTCATTCTCGAGATATGAGCGGTTGACGTTGCCACATTTTATATTGAAAGTTGGCTCGAAGCAAGCAGAAGTAATGTCATCTGAACACATTGATAGAACATTTTATGTTGTTTCTTTAAACATTAAACCAAATTTAATATTTCAATATCCAGTGCTATCATAATGCAGATGTGAGAAGGCTGTGAGAGTTTTGAGACCTTCTCATAAGCAATACTTACGCTGACCACCTATTGATGTCAAGGTCACTTGAAAATATTAAAAGCAATAATGAAGAGAACAAAAAATATTTATCGATGTGAGGAGATGATGTCACCCCTGCTTGCCTGAAGTCTACATTTGGTAGTAAAGGGGCAATTGATTATATCTCGCGAACCACTCATGGAATATGAATGGAAGTTTCACTAGAATGGTTAGATTAACTTACTCTCAAAGATATCAAAACTAAATTTGTGGCTGGACCATCCTTTGAAATTAAAACGTATTGACCAAACTTATTATTAACCAATCAGAGAAAGGAAGGCTCGAAGATTCTGAGCGTCACTTGCTGCTCCCATTTGTCATTCTGCTTCATCTGTTTCCATCCTTAACCATTCGTTCACAATGGAATCATTAAGTGACTTACGTATAACGATAGGGCAGGACATGGTAGCGGTGGTGGCGGTATTCACGGCACAGCTGCATCGCCATCTATTTAAAGGTAAAAAGATGGCGCTGCAGCTATGCCATCGACGTGTTGTTTGCGAATATCCTATAGGAGAGTACGCCCTTTTCTGTTGATGATACTAGTGTCGGCAATGGTATCAAAGTTAAAAGCAGCGGTGACTTTAGTGGTGATCATGTTGTCGTTAGTGTAGTTCTGGAAAGTTGTACATGAGTGATAGCATTTCAATGTCTCATGCATCGACTTCTCAGAATGGAAACAAATGAAATCCTGAACAGAGAATCTGGCCAGATAATCCTTCAGAATGACGGAGAGATTAACCTTGAGGCGCCGATTAAACTAGCGACACTCTGCCCGTTGGAGTAAGTGTTAAAATTTATTTCTTTTCTAGATACGTGCTAACATTTCCTGACTCGTTCGTACTTTCAGACTTTACCTGAAGTAGTAGTATCGCTAGTACCACATCTGATTTGCTATGATGTCAGTTTACATATTTTATGGAGCTGATGGTATATTCAAGGCCAGAATCAGGAACATGAATCCAACAAATGGAGAACAAGGGGTCGTATGTACGTGAAAGTGCAGGTGAAATTATATTTTTTAAGACATAATTAAGGTGTTTTTCTAGCATTTTTTTTATTGCTATTGCAATAATTTTAATCTAAAACATTGTTTTCATTTTTAAATGCAGTGTGACCTATTTCCCTTACGACATGCAAATTTGCCCGTTCTACTTCGGCCTCCAAAACCTGCCAACAAATTTTGCCCAGTTGGATGTGTCTGGTGCCTATTCTGTGTCTCACAATGCATCGACCCAATGGGAAGTCACCGCGGTAACTGGTTTCAAGAGCACTTCTTTACTCGCGAATGCAACTTCCAAAATTCGAGACGCAGAAAAGTCGGTGGTAACATTTTGCGTCCATTTCAAGAGATTTGGCAACTTCTACGTCATCACCTTGATGGTACCGTCTACGTTACTTTCGTTCATAGCCTACGTGACGTTTCTCGCACCGATCGACTGCGGTGAACGATTATCGGTGACGGTGTCCATGGTACTCGGTTTGACGGTGTTTCAGCTTCTGATGTCTGATTTCCTCCCAATAACTAACGAACCGTCTATTCTTGGAATGTATCTCTTCATCAATTTCATCTTCGTGGTCCTGACAGTTCCTCTTTCCTTAAAGAACATGAATTATGCCTATGGGGACACGAGAATTGTCACCTTAAAGAACAGATGGCTTCGCCTCTTGTTCTTGGAATACCTCCCTAGGTTGGTTATCGTGCCGACATTGTCAAAAAGACTGCAAAAGAAAGTGAAATCATCATCGGTCGATCCTCGACCGGTAATCATTGAGAATGAATCTGATGCCATTACCAAGGGGAATGATAAAGACAGACAACCTGAGATTGAGGATGAAGCCATCACCAAAGAAGAGGTAATTTGCGAGTAAATGACCTTTGTACACTTTATTTGCCATATAGTTCACAAATTCTTTGTGGAAGAACAAGTTAATAACGTTTACTGCATTTCTCTTACCCGAATAAAGCCTACTTTGAAATTTTCATTTTTACTTTTCTATTTATAATTGCTACAGAAATGTATTACAGTTACCTTCGATCCCGAAGTACGGCGATTCCACCAGCACCATCATTTAATCTTCCAAAACTTAAATTAGGGGGACGGGGGTAGGGGTTGTTTTTCGAATCCCAGATATTTGGCACACATGTGAATGATTACGGTGCTTCCGGTAACTAAAATTGGTGGAAACTACTCACTTATGTTTGTAAGAAGAATATCGACACGACAACTGGAGCCTTAGCTAACCCCGTCATTTAACTGCTTATCAAACTCTAACTGAGTACAATAGGTGTACCCCATTTAATATCACCTCAAGAGGATGTTAAACAGAAGCTGTTGAAAGATATTCAGTTATTTTATATTTCTAAATATTAAAAGGAATCAACATGAATTAATAGAACAACAGAGTTACCATACATATATAGAGTTAACTTCTCCCAGTCTTCACATGAATGATATAACACAACCACACTCGACAGCGTTTGCAGCAACAAAGAAAAAAACAATGGTTAGGGAATTGTTAAATTTAATTTTTAACATCTCGTCGAAAGAATTTTCATGCCTATCTTTTAAAAATGTTTGATTGTGCATGCGGTACGGATTGTGGTGGCTTTTCACGTCGCCCCTCACAAACCTCGAGGATATATGGTTACTGGCAACATTGAATAGTGCACGATACACTACGGTGTAAAAGATTAATGCGATAAACATAGATATGGTAGTTACTATAAATAGAGAGACGTTGAATTTATACCGCCATTGACCGCATTTTCCATTCTTTTTACTTTTCAATTCTAGGATATTTTGGAATGCCGAACAATCGCTCTTGTGGCTGACCGACTCACTTTCTTTGTATTATGTGTCGTCCAGCTAACTCGCACAATCCTGATGATGTTAGACTTCCGGAGACAAGAAGAAAATCTTCAAATAAATCACAACTTACTATTCTAGAAGATTATTCTTTGAAGTTGCTTCCTCAGTCGATGATCTTTAAGAATTGATGAAAGTAACTTATTTTCCCCACACTCGCAGTTCAGCTTTATCCTGAACACTTACCACTTCTGTTGTTACAGAAAGGCATACCTTTACGGATACCCATCCCTGGGTTATAAAATGTAAATAATTCATAAACTTTTAAGTTCCCTATATTAACGTTCTATTGGTTGCATTAGAGCTCTCCCCTCCCTCGCCCCCCCCAAATAAAATCATTATAAGGAGAGCGATGGAGGGCCACAGTTACATTTATTTAGAATTTGGGTTAACTTAAGTAAGAATTTAAGCCTTTTTGATAGTCTTTCGTAAACTTTTCGAAAATGATTATTAGTCCGTTTGTGTTGAAGTCTGACATTCCGTCGATGAAGACTTGTTGGAAAATTATAAAGAAGATGTAACATGAACATTTGGAGAACGCTTGAGAGAAACGTAAAGACAACCATAAAGTTATTTCGACAGTTTAATTGCATTTTGCAACGAGCGATCCTAATCTTTTAGCAAAATATTATTTACTTTCTTGTAGTTCAGATAAATTTCTTTTTTTAAAGACAGGGATGACTCAAATTTTATACATTTTAACTTATCACTTTCGTTTACTTTCCCAATTATGATTCTACGTCACGACAAATCTCAGCATAAATGTCAATTAAGTAAAGTATATGCAGCTTGCTCCTTCTTTGTGCGTATTTATTTTACGTTGTGAGAAACCATATCTCGTAACTATAAATTCAAACACGTTAGTCCGTAAAATAGCAGTCCTAATACATTTTCTCCTTCAATTAAGGAAGATCGTATCTCCTGTGATAACTCAAATATTATGATATGACAGGCAAGTTAGTAGATGAATGTTTATACAGCCAAGCCCTGAAAAATAGCTACACACTGAATTAATTTTTGTTATTGTTTCCTTCTAAAACTGAACTGCATTAATTTTGGTCATTGTTTTATCCTAAAACTGAACGTTTTGCTCATTTTTTATCTTAATTATTCTAATTCCATCATAAGTTGTTTTGTTAAGAACAATTTCAGACACCATATTTTTTACGTAAAGTAGAATGCTTTTCTTCAGACTGAAGTAAGTTTGTAACCGGTGGTAAAATGATGAAGATGCAACAATATTGCCGAAAACTGCTGTCAGACGTATGTCATAGATTAAATGTTGTGCGGTTGTAGGAACATTGTTGAGAAAACTTCCGTCAGATATACATCATAGCGTAAATGTTGTGCACTATTGGAACATTGTTGAGAAAACTGATGCTAGATATACATCATAGCTTAAATGTTGTGCAGTGTAGGAATATTGTTGAGAAAACTGATGTTAAATATACATCATAGCTTAAACGTTGTCAAGTGTAGGAACATTGTTCAACCTCGTATTATCTGATCGTTTTATGATATCACCTGTAATAACCACTCAACAAAACGTAAATTATACCATTAATAATATGGTGCAGAATAAGCGTTATTCTAAAGGGCTCACGAAAACCAAATGTTTTGTGCTTAAAGTCACCGGCCAGCTTTTGTGCGATTCCGAAAATCCTGGGGCATTTGACAACGGTCTTGGTGATGTATCATTCACGTGTTTACTGGACTCACTTCTGGAACTACTTTTCCTGCGCACTGTGCCTCTTAACCCTGTTGCTTGCATGTCTGGTAGCAAATCTTCCGCTCCCAGTAACTTGACTGGTAAAACCTTTGAAGAACTCCCAACGGAATACCGTTTGTTACGTTGATCCTCAGACAAACCGATTTGATCAATATTCTCATTGCTGTTGTAGGGGTTTGGGGGTATTACGTCACTAATTGTGGATATTTCGTCACCCCGTGAGTCAAAACTAACTTTGCGATCTTTCCCGGCACTTGGAGCGGGGATTACGACATCCAGCCGGCGTTCCTTGCTGACTTTGTACATTTTGCCGTCGAAGCCTTCCTTCCACGATCGTTCGCTCTTTTGGGACTTTGCGGTAGATATTTCAGTTCGTGTCACGTGATAAGTAACTTGTGCGTTGATTGGTTCAATATCATTTTTCTCCATTATTACACTTTCATCGTTTTCTAGTTTCTCTTCATTTTTCATTTCCTCTTGACCGGTGTCCTCTTCCTCCATCGTTTCCATTATATTCGGAACAGAACAACTGGCGTAGGTAAGCGCCGGTGTCGTCGGCGGTTGGTTCGGTGGAAAACCTCGAGATAAACAGGAACTCTGTCCGTCTCCAACTATCATCTTCTTCACACTTTCGGTTTCCGGTATATCGATTAATTTTCCATGCCTGTCGAAAACTTGAGAGCTCCTAAAGCTTACGACATTTTGATCAAGTCCTTTACGGTTTGAAAATATTTTCACGGTGTGGCCAAAATCACCTGGGCCGATACCGGTACGTCGTCTCCCATCCGTCTGTGCCAGACGAACAGACCTTAACGGTGTATCGCTGGCGCTCCTTTCACCAGTTTTGAGCGGTGATTGCTGGAACTTTTGCCGAACTTTCCAGTCATACATTGGATACTCACTTCGCAGTAATTCCTTCTCTTTGTCTAAGAAATTTTCTGGCAAACTTTTGCTAAAGGAATCAGTCAGATTTGAGACACTTAGTCCAGCCTTGGAATAAAGAACTTGTAACTCAGGTGGGAAAGATGTTTCAAGTTTAACGGTTGCAGCACATTGTCGTTCGTATGCACTGGGTAAGCTCTGAAGTAGGTTGACCTTGCTTTCAGCATCGGGGTCTACATCAGCTCTCGGAATTTTGATTAAGCCGCCATCACCGGTTATCTGTGGTGGCGAAAGTTCCCTTTTCAGTCGCTTGCTATCATCGCCATTGGCACCGTCATTTTCATCGCGGTACAATGACGATATTTCAGAAACCTTTTGCAAATAATCGCGATAGGTAATTTCGCCTTTCCGCACTGCGGATGCGTAACGCCACAACAATGCCTTCCTCCCCATTTCGTCGCACACGAAAGGTGGTGATCGAATTTGCGGGGTGTGCGCAGGCGCGGAATTGCAGAGTGGTTCCATCTTCGGGAGACCGAAGCTATCGCTGCTGGCCGATCGGAGACTTCCTTCGGTTTCGCTATTATTTGGAGTTGCGGAGGAAATATCGACGGTGATGAGTCGTCGCTTAGAGAAGTTAGATTCTGCAGATACATTTCTTTTCATCGATTTGCTCGACTTAGCAGATTTAGTTTTAATATCTTCGTCCGCTTCGCTAATTGCGTCGCTGAAAACTTTTCGATCAAACCTGCTGTAAGCGTATTTCAAGTCACGCCCCTTTTTTGGTTCTTGAATGATTTTCCAACTGTTGCCGCTTAAGTCATGAATATCCATGATATTCGGTAATCGAATTTCTCCATCATGATCATAAACTGTTTCATGATTGTTGTAAAATGGATCAAAGTGCATTCCGTATAGTTGCAAATCCTTTGATTCCCGTTCAATCTGAACCTGAAGGGGCGGTTTTTCTGTCTCTTCTACGATGTCGGTGGTTATTCCTCCGACGAGTGAGGTATCACTTCTTAATCTCGGCAATTTGACGGTTTTGCGGTGTGGTTGGTTATAGTCGATATCAGATTTAGACCGGCGAAATAACGCTGGGTTACTCTTTTCGTATAAATCGTCAGATGTATAAATTTTACCGTTACATGTGCAATGTTGCTTATGCAGCGCCTTGTTGACGCTGTTGGTGAACTGCTGAAGAAACAAACCGGTTTGTACACCGTCTACATCCGGTATCACCGGTGTTGGATTCGGCGGTTCACCGGGGCCATTCGGTACAGCTTCGTGATACTTCCATTGCTGAGTGTTTGCTTTTAACCTGTTGAATGAAAACAGATAAATATAGATTATAAGTCATTTTCAGTAATGGTAACCTTTGATCATGTAATCGATGAACAGCGATAGAATTACGTAATTGTTCTTAGAGCTTTCCGACGTATTAAATTGACAGTGTAGCGTGCCCTTTTTTAAAAAGCCACCAAAACACAAAATTTCACTCTGGACGACAATTTAGCTGAGGACAAGTAATTTGCAGATATTTTTCTTCCTCAGTTTGGGGAGGGTGA
>VJOZ01013783.1:0-14546 GCA_009801055.1 Stichopus horrens | reverse complement strand
ATGAGCCATGCATGAAAGACTGTTATTTGAAACTATTTCTAACTGGTGATTGAAGTATGCTGTTCCCAATTTCCTTCATATGCAGTAGTAGTTCACGGATTGGAATAAGTGGTAGGTGAGGTTATGAATGTCTACACAAGACCAATTAGTGAATGGTATCATGCAATTTTTAAAGGTCAATACAGTAATATTTTTTCTTCTCTTTGTTCATACATCAGGTCAGGGTCACAGATGACATCGGGTTTCAACCAGGTGAAGGCTGTGAGGCCACTTCTGCCAGCCTTTTCATTGCCAGGGTTGGTTTTAATTCAATTACTGACACTACTGAAATCACTTGCGACGCTCCTGGGAATTCTGCTGTGAGCTATGGCTTTTACACTGCATCTTATGATTTCCTATTTGCAGTCACTCGGACCATGTAAGTACCATTATCAAATTGGCAGGAGGTGTGATATGTATTGTGCAGCATATGAACACTGTGTCAAGGTATCAGTATGTGAATGAAGGTATTATGCAACGTACAGACACTGTATCTAGTTGTATCTAGGTATCACTATATCCAGGTGTATAGTTGCAGCAACATGTAGGCACTATGTCCTTCCGTTCTGGCTACCCTGGGGGCAGGACAGAAGATGGTGATTGAATCAGTGGCTTGGCTCAAGGGACTTGCTGACCGACTGCATCGCAACCAAAGATCCAGCATCTCAGAGTATGCTCCATGGTTTCTAGACCTTACAGTGCATTTTTGTCTTTCCGGCATCAAGCTATACTTAAATGTGTTTGCCAGGTTTCGCTGCATGTCTGTTTGGTCACTGTTACTTTTGTTTGCGGTGTCATTCATACTATGCTTGATAGTGCGCATACTTATCGGTGCAGTAGTTTAGGAGTGGACCCAATGTAGAAAATTGTACTGGCATCACCTCCCCTTCTGTGCACAAGTGGGTTGTGCCAGTTTATTCACAGGAGGCATCCTCCCCCTCATCCCTCTGTGAGCTGCAGCTGGGGGTTGCATGCATCCCCCAGCAGCTGTTGCTTTTTCTCTTAGCTCATCAGGACTAACCATGGCTTCATAGGAAGGAGGCGCTAGTCCAGTATTAAGCCAGAACGTGCCAGTAGTGGTGTTAAAGGTTACCGGTACTCTCATGATAGATGAGAGTGCCTTTGTTGTGAGGAGACAGGTAAGTTAGTTATTTGTAAGTAACCAAACCAGGTGTTTTAAAATTTTCCGCTTACTTTCTTTTCCCCTTTTTCTGATTTTTGTTTCGCTTTTACCATTTTTTTTTTAATTTTTCCTTTGTGTTCAGCTCTGGATTTCTTGCAAATATCACAGATTTCCCACCAGTTTTTCTCTGTCACCAGTTTGAAGGTGATGAAAAAAGACCTCTGCAATATCTCAATACATCACTGCATTATTTGTTGTACAGTACTTCCTGGCCACCACTGGCTCTTTTGTTCTATTTCAAGGTTTCACAGAACGCTTTAGTTGCAAAACTTCGATTTTATCAATGTCAAATTTAGAGCAGTGACTATCACCCACTGTGTTTCAGTTTTGATCGACACTCAAGAAACAAGGTGTAATGCTTAAAATTGTGAAATAGTGGGTTGTAACTGATTTGGGGATTAGGTATTCTAACTACAAAGAAACTTGACGGATGAATGTACAAATGGGAAGCTTTCTTTTTCCCCCACTCAATGTTGGCTATAGGATTACTGTTCAAAGTGTACCTTCACTCCTAAAGTGCAACATTAGAAAGGGGCTCAGGGTTTCATGTTATCCTCTCACCTACAGTAAGATTTAGTATTATAGTTGCAACAGGTGACAAAGCGTCCCAACAAGTTTGTCCAAGTTTGTCCCAGAATCTCGACAGGCCAGACACATGCGCGGGGACCAGGAAAAAAACGTCAATTTGATATAAGTTTAACGTCTGAATGGGGGTGATGTTCCATGCAACAGCGGTGCATATTCGGCATGTTCGGGGCCTACAAAAATATTGAAGTTGGTTTACCGTGATAATATTGTTGTGTGAATGCTGTTAATATTATTAGGGATTAAAGGGAGGACTAAGTCAAATCCATGTAGAGCTTTGCACCTCACGTGCCAAATAAAATCCAGTCACTGAGGAGGTAACATCATAAGTCCAATTCATCTTGTCAACCAGGAAACTACTTTAAAACATTTTGAATGATACAAAATGATGTACTTGCGACCCAAACTCGGATATTGAGACAGGTACCGAAGAAACAAAGACTAGAAAAAAAAAAAACATTAACATGTTAGCGATCACTTGGAGAAGATTGATGTATATGTGTTATTTATTCNNGTTGGTAGTCAGTTTAAGAGGACCAATGTAGACTGCATGTGTTATTTATTGAAATTGTTCACATGTAGTGATGATGTGGTGGGTGGTATTAAAGTAACTACACAAAATGACTATTTAGCTTGCAGTTTATTCTGAGTGAAAAATAGTTAGCTATCGTTATGCAAAAGAAACAGAATAAATGCAGATTAAAGAAATGTGAAGTTTACTCATATTCATGTAACAGTGACATTGTGACACCCGTTCATATCGTATGCAGGGTTCGTACGCGTCCTGGAAAACCTGGAAAGTCCTGGAATTTGATTGGTCCATTTTCAAGGCCTTGAAAGTCCTTGAATTTGCCCTTTTTTGAGGCCATGTCCTGGAAAAGTCTTGGAAAATTGTAAATTTCATATCCGTAAAAATGCCCAATCATAATTTACTTGTATCTGAAAGATAAAGACTCGATAACAATCCTAAAATTTTTCTTCATAATTTGTGTATTAGGAAAAAGGTGAAAAATGTTTTCAGGCTGCATGATTGGTAGTAATTATCACAGATACCAGATACGGACAAACGTAGCTCCGTAAATTCAGTATAGTATACACTGTAGGTGTCACCTACTGCACATCAGAGTCAAAGCTTACACATGTTTAAAGTCTGTTGCATCTAATGTCTTTGTTTATATGTACGTACGGTTGTAAAGTGCACACAGGTGCGCTACAAGATATTGCCCACGATAATACTGGACAAGGCTAGTAGTGAATACTGTAGGCCCTACAGTACATGTGTGGCATCGAAGGGTGCTGGTGGCTGGAAAATCAAATCTTCAGGGTGGAAAAGTCCTGGAAAATTTTCCATTAATATGTGTATATGAATCCTGTGTATAGTTTATGGTGCACCACCTTGTGTTATTCATGTTAAGCAGAACTTTTCAACAGCCTTGCAGAGTACATTATATAGTTTTGTTGTTAGAGCGATGTCATTATGTTGTATATGAATGAATAAATAATGAGAAGTTGACAGACATTTGAATTCATAAAAAAAACAAACAAATGAAAATAATTTGGAAAATATTATGGAGGAAACTTAGACTTAGACTACTTTTACGAAGTTTTTCTTACAAAAAAAAAATCAGCAAATTTCACCAAATTTCCCACAAAAGTAATATTCATCTTAAAAATGGTATTGTGTGAGCATGTAAGCTTCTTACAAAGTCTACCACAATGGCATATATACAGTAGTTCTCAGGATAGATATGCTAGAAATCTAAACATTGGAGTAAAATGGCTTCTTGGTATTATTAAAATGATCAGCAAATTTCACCACTACATTTACGATATCTTGGACATACTGTAAGTCTTAAGTTTCAAGGTAGCTATTCAAACAGTTCAAGAAGATTTTGCTTGGGATCCTAATTTTGCTGCAAAACTGGCTTTTTTTGGGGGGGTCACAAATCAACAAATTTTGAAGATCTATATATAATTGAATATCTTGAACATTGTGTTCTCAGGTAAGTCCTTACACAGTTTTATGGTAATCGCTGAAATAGTTTGTATAGTATCCTTGACATCCAAATTTTGGAGAAAAATCAGCTTTTTTTTCCTAAAAAAGTCAGCAATTACCACTAAATTTACCATTACCAAAAATAGATTAACTTCATTGACCTTGTTCTCAAGGTATGCATGCAAGAAATTGAAATTTTGGTGAAAATTAGCTGTCTATGATTCCCCGCTGTAGGCAGACAAAGAATTGCGATGGTGCTGGCGTGTGTTTGTGAGTGTGTGGGCGACGCCTCAAGTCGCTTGTAATCACGCCATATCTCTCCAGGCAGGTGAGTTGCTTGAACTTCAAAGCTGGTGTGTAGGTAGTCCATTGTGAATGGATGATCCCTATTCAGTTCTAGGTGCTTGATCAAAGGTCATTTGAGGTCACCAGAGGGAAAAGTCGGAAAACCTGATTTGGAGGATATCTCAGCAACTAAAAGTTGCTGGAACTTAAAACTGTAACCATTGGTAGTACTTGGTTAGGAGATGATCTCTGTCAAGTTTTGGACTGGTCAAAGCTCACATGCATGAGGTCAGTAAAGTCATGATTTCAAAACCTAGTAAATACGGTATCTCAACCAGGGAAAGTAATGTGATCTCCAAAGTTGGTTTGTAGGTAGTCCGTTGTATGCAGATGATCTCTAGTCCTTTTCAGGTAGGTCAAAGGTCATTCAAGGTCTTTAAGGGGAATGTCTGAAAGCCTAAAGATATCTCAGCAACTGAAAGCTGCTTCAACCTCAAATTGCAAGCTTTTTTCAAGCTTTGGGAGGTCAAAGGTCATGTGAGGTCAGCAGAGATCATATTTTGAAAACCTTGTATACATGGTATGTTGATCGATAGGCAAAATATGCCGAAACTTCAAACTCAGTGTGAACATTGTCCATTGCGAGGAGATAATCCATAGTGAACTTCATGTAGGTCAAAGTTATTTGAGGTCACTAGAGATAAAAGTCTGACAACCTCAACTGAATGTTGGTGGAAGTTCAAACTGTACATAAGTAGTAACTGATGAGTAGATGATCTCTGACATATTTTAGGGAGGTTACATGTCACATGAGGTCAGCAAAAGTCATACCTCGAAAACCTCATAGACATGGTACCTCACGAAGTGTTAACAGGTGATTGAACTACAAAATTGGTATGTTGGTTATTTTTTTCATAAACATTTGCAAGGAATCATAAAGCCCTTTGACTTTTCTGGTTTTCTAAATAATCAGCTGTTTTCTAAAAAAAAAAATCAGCAAACATTGTGTGTTAACACAGAAGTCCTTAATTTGAAGTTTAAGGGGTATTGCTCAAATAATTCTCATTGTATGCTGAAATCCACATTTTGGAGCAAACTTGGCCTTTTGGACCTAACCCAATTAATTCCAGACTAAGTGACAAAGTAACTTACGCTGGGAGTGTTTCTCTGTGATATGCCAAAACCTCCCATTCATGAATGCCTCAGACAGGTGTTGACTGAAGCTAGACTGCTGGGCTGCATGTTTTACAAGTTACAACAGCTTGAACCCCTTTAAGGTTTAAGGCAATGAAAAACTTAGTTCAGTTTTCATTTTTTCCATGATTGTGGAAAAAACTTATGGACTTATGTTTTTTTTTGTTTTTTTTTTTTGAGAATGAAAACCATGCTCTCCTAAAATTGAAACTGTATTTATATCAAACACCGGCCATGAAAGTCATCATGATTATTTGTGCTTGAGACACCCAGCTTGTAAACAATATTTCAGTGTAGCTGGGTTGATGTCTTATTTGCTATGTCTAAGTATGGAAGTGTGTGTGTAATATAAGTTTGTAATGCCTACCTTTTAAACACAATATCTTAATTGTTAAAACTTGGACATACCTCATGTTTGATATGTAGGTGTATCTCAGTGAGCACTAGAAGCCTATTGCTTTTTGGTGGAGGTAAAAGCTCATTTGGAGTAAAAAGGGTTCAGTCAGGATCACCTTGTAAAAACCTTGATATCTCAAGACAGGAAGCTTGGAACAATCTCTCATGTAGTATGTGTACCCTTTTGAGTGCAAGAAGGCTGATTTTTTGGGGGAGGTCAATTTTTTGTTTGGAATCAACAGAGGTTAAGTATTGAAAACATTGTAAATGCGATATCTTAAGACAGCAAGTTTGTACAGAAAAACATATTTGGTGTATCTAGCCAGATTGAGTGCAAGAACCCTATTGTTTTGGGAGGTCAAATGTCATTTGGGTGTCAACAAGGTTCAAATAGTGAAAACATTATAAACATGATATTCCATGAAATTCAAGTTTTGAAAAATTCCTTATTTGATATTTATGTGTCATTATGTGTTAAGCCCGATTCTCTAGCAAATAACGTTGACGACGTTCTTTTGATGTAAGCAATACTGAGCCTGCTAGATAAGGGTGCTTTGATCCCACCTGCCTGGTCACTCCACCTCATCTCCATTTACAAAACTTGTAATTAAACCCACTTGCTCTTACTAGAGGTTGTTCTCACCAAGACAATGGACTGTTATGTAACAAACAGAGGCAGCAAGCTGTTTACACATTGTCAGGTGAACTGTGGGCTAATTAACTGGGATCATCTAACTGGGAGCTCATGCTCGATTAGACGGTTTAATGCAGACAAGCAGAAGGTGCAAACTCAGTGCCCTTCGGAGAGAACACTTCATGTACTGAATTGAGTACAATTAATCTTTGCTTTAGGTCAAAGGTCACTGGGGTCAACAAGGGTCAAATAGTTGTAAGCCTTGTATACATAATGTCTCAAGAACAGAAACTTGGACAGATTTCATATTTGGTACTGTATGTAGGTGTTTCCTTTTTTAGTACAGAAAGGCTATTGTTTCTGGTGGAGGTCATGGGTCAACAGGGGTTGAATAGTGAAACCTTGTAAACTTGTTATCAAAAGAAGGGAGCTTGCCCTGATGTCATAAAATTGAAAAATTTTAGCAATTCTGTGTGTCATGGAAATGGAAGTTTCAGATTTGGTGCTATTGAAGTTTTATGTTTGTAGTTCACACTTTTTTGCATGATCTTGCACTCTCCTGTAAAAGTGATCATGTACATATCATGTCTATACATTGCCTTTTGCTCCCCTTTAAATCAATCTGTAAAGTCAACTTGTTTTACTATATGTCTGTTTCTTATTTTTCAGTCCAAGTGCAGACACTTTAGATGGTACTGTGCCCTCCTCTAGAAGCGACTTTTATTTGAACAATGCACAGATTCCAAGGAGCCTAGTTACTAATATTCTGAATCAACCACCCTTAGGCACAATGTTGCCGATCGTAAGATTTCCTGCTGGATGTAGTACCGTACTGACAATTCCAAGTGAGTCTCTGTTTGTAAAATTGTTTTCAACTTTCAAAATCCACCAAGTTGGCACAGTAGAGATGAAAGAAGTATGTGTGAGGTAATTGATGGTATTGATTTGGGGGAGGGGGGATATCAGTTCCCTCTGGGGTGTCGTTGCTTGATCATCAGCATGTAATGGAAAGTGTAATATGTCTTTGAAATAACCACCATGAATACAAAGGAGAATCTGATACATCATCAACTTAAAGTGGGGGACTATCAGCTTAGTTCTACAACCATTAATTACATACAGAAGAAAAAGAGCAACATACAGTACTGTACGAGGACGATATTTAAAACTGTTATGGCGTACTGTAAGTGTGTAATACACACCATGCTACAGTATGAAGTAACCTGCTAGCTTGGCTCTGTTGTGAGGAGTGGAAACATAAAGTTCTTCTGTCTGCCCTATTGTTGATCACATTGATGGTGTACAAGGACTTTATTCTGCAGTCATTGAAAATAATTATACACCACACACCATGCAAGAACATAATGATTGTGATCTTTTTAGAACTGTATAAGTCCTTAATGTGTTACTGGTGTATACATTGTGTCAGTTTCTCAGTCTGCAAGTATTTAGATGACCTTGTTTTGCATTTTTTTTTACAATTGTCTCTGCTTGTTTGCAGTTTGGGACTCTGATCAATTCGACACAACAAGATGTGAACTTGATGGTGATTTTGTCTGTGAAGGAGCTTGCTCAAGTACCGTTAACCTGGCTTTGATGGTAGGACGAGTATTTTCTTCAGCAGTTTTCATACATTGAAAATTTGATTGCACATCATTTTGTAGTTTTGAATGTTGTTTAAATTTAGATGCCAATGTGGTTAAGACATATCTGTTTGGATTATTGCCACTTAACCAAAGATGTAGGTAAATGAATTAGGTATATTCTAACCCTGCAAGAAAGAGACAATGAAAAAGCTGAGGCATTTCAGTCTCGTGAATAATGAATCTGTGACAGTTGTTGAAATTTTAGCTGTTTGATCTGGTAGTTCAAATGACAACTCGGACATGAAATGTGGTTGTTCTTTTTGAAAGTTAGTTTTGTCCTTCTAGCCTGCTGTACCATTTTTCTGTGAGTGAATTTATTGCCACATTTCTCGACATTGTTTCAGATGTTGTTTGTCAAATCTTCCCTTTCATCTGTGAGCATTAATAAACCAAATTTGGTGGTCTGAAGGGCAACGTTTAATACAGCAAAATGTAGTTTCTCCTGTAGAGATTTCGACCATCTCAAATGCCATTTGGATTATTCTGAACTTTGCCGCTGGCTTTTGGAAGTATTTACACCCTAATACCAGGGATACTGAATGCTGCACCATGAAACATTTTCCTCTGGCCAGTAATAAATCAGTTGTAACTATAGTCCCGCACAAATTGCAGAACTTCATATGACGTGGGCAAAGCTCTGATGAATGTTCTTGATAATACAACTTGCAAAGTCTATCCTTCATAATTCCTTTCAAAATATAAATTTATTGTGATATGTGTAGTACATAGAAGAACACGTTCAACATTGCTGAGGGCACAAGGCCTACCTGTACATAGGCCTAATCTGTCGTTGCTAGCATGCGTTTAGCCTTTTCACATTACAAGCTACATCCGGTGCCTGTACAACCCAGTTTGTGCTCCCATAGCACTTAGACCTATACCTTATTCCCATTCGTCTCATCCTCCACAACCGCCCCCTTCCACCATCCTTTTACCATAGTTCATTCTACCCTCACTCCTAGGCAAATAAGTATTGCCACCGATGTTTCTGTGATTGCCGAAAATTACGGAAATCGCGTAGTCCACAAAAATTTTAGGATGGAGATAAAAAAAAAAAACTACTAATTTTTGCTGCAAATGCCTGTCTCTAATTTGTATAAGTATAGGCCTTAATAACCTTAGAAAAGGGTCACGTGTGGGTTTGATTCTTGAGGAGTTTTCAGTCGTGGTAACGAATGTTCCAAATGTTAACAACATAGAAAGTTCCCCAGTTACAGTAGAGAGAGAGAGATATCAGAACAGAAAATCCCAAGAGAAAGATCCAATCTGATTCGATCGATCAGAGTTCCGTTCATTTGTGGATTCGACTTGCACACAGAAATTGTATGAAATTAATTTTACGGTAGTGATTGACAGACTTGTTATAGGTCTTTTGAGATGACCTAAATGTTCTCTTGAACTAATAAAAATTGAAGTTAACTAATATTGTGCAGCACCTCACAGGATTTTTTTCTTTTTAACAAAGTTGGACTTCTGAAATTCTCTGTGTATTCTTACGTGACGATTATTAAGGGCACTATTATTCACTTGCTTTGGACCATTCTACTGAAGTTAAGGAATGTCCGTAGAAAGTTAAGGTATATATACTTCATGCAAGCCAACATCAAACTCGAGTGACTAGACCTCAGAGTTGAAGTGAACAGATTAAATAGCTTCTACTGAGGAATATTAGCAGGTGTCTACTCAGGTCAGTTTGAGACTGACATACATGAAGTATATACCAACATTAATGCTGTGAAGTTTTCAGATTTAATGCTCTTTTTAAGACAGGAAAGTCTGAACTTTGTTTGAGAGGGAGACCTTTAAAGTTGCAATTTCCTCATATGCTGTGACTGATTTGATGTGGAATATTCAGCCCTATTGCATTGTGGTTTGCAATGAGAAACCTCCATGTTTAAACTGTATAGGATATCGAGTCAAAGAAAAATCTACCACTTTAAATTTTTGTCATGATCACTTTTTCAACGAACTTCTCTTCTAAGGAATGTTCTTCACTGTGTTTCTATACATACATATCAACCGTTCTAGCAGAATGGAAAATTGTGGAATTGGGCCATCCTGAAAATGGAATTTTGACAGCATTTGGGAATTTGAAAACAGAATTTTGGCATTTTGAAAGTAGAAAATTGGTGGGGTCCTACATAAACTTCCCTTAAAAAAACTCATGAATTTAATGCAATTGTTAACAGGTAGGATACCTTTAATGCACACCATAGCTAGCTTATTTGTGTATAATACTTGACTTATGTGCATTATATCTTGTGGTTTTTTTTTACTTTTCTACCTCGCAGCAGAGTCCGTGCCAACTGTCCATCCAGTCAAGTGGCGATGATGCATTTTCTATGGTTACAGTGTCCCTTCGATTAATAGATACAAATTATCAGGGTGTGGACATGAGCAGCACCAGCCTCCAGTTTACAATTTCGTTTGGTGCCAATCAAATGGATGGCGCTGAATGTCAGCTATTGCAATTGGTTACAGGTTCTGCCATCAGAGCAACTGGCTTGACGACTTTATTGACCATAGTCTCCAGTTACAATAACAGAATTGCTTTTGAGGGCACTGTCCAACAGTAAGTCACTTTGTTTTTCAAAATCGTGAGGACTTATAGAAAACCTGTTAAAATATCCAGGCTGATAATAATGTTTTCAATACAAAGGATGGAAATGTGATTGCTTGGAATTTTTTATCTTACCCATGGGAAACTCTTTTCCTACATGGGAAATCTGCAAGAAATATTCCTCAATGCAAAATTTTCCCCATGGGAAATCTACATCAAACTTTTCCAGTTTTCCTATAAGGGAAATTATGCATGTAGCAAATATATGGAAAAATTTGTGTGGGAGATCTATGGGAATTTTTTGATTCAATGAAAGAGAATCTGTTTGTAGTCACAATGGCATGTGCATGCGTGTGTGTGTTTGTAACGCTTTGCTTGTGTAACCAATACCTCAATGTAGGAATGATGGATACTTTCCATATTTAATACATGGGACGGCCATAAAGAGGAAGAACCCTTTTTTGGTGGAGGTCACCAAAGGTCGGACACTAAAAAACTTGTGTGCACGATATCATGTTAGGGGGGAGCGATGCTTTCCCTACTTGATGTGTTGGTTGGCCTCATTCAGATGAAAAACCTTTTGCTTTTGTTGAGGTCAAAGATCATTTTCAAACACTAAAAGCCTTGTCGACATGATATTTTAGCAAGGTATGAAGGATACACTTTCATAATTGAGTGTTGTCCATGTTAATAGAAAGAACCCTATTTTTTGTAGAGGTCAAAGATCACCTAGGGTCATCACAGGTCAAACCCTATAAAGTTTTTGCATACAATATCTTGAGTTATTAGATCACAAAGTCATTGATACTTTTCTTAATTGTGGGTTGGCCATATTGAGGGGAAAAAGTATTGTTAGTGATTAACTTTCAGCTAGGGTTACCAGACCTAGGGTAATCAGTGGTAAAACACTTATATCGCAAGTTAGGAGTGATAGATATTTTTCATACTTGATATGTGGGCTGGTCGTATTGAAAAGAAGAACCCTATTGTTTTTGTTGGAGTCCAAAGGTCTTGTAAGGTCAACAGTAGTCAAATGCTGAAAACCTTGAAACTAATGTGACTTGAGAAGGGTAACAGAGATAGTCCTTGTACTTGGCAACTCTTATAATGTAGGTAGCCCATATAAACAAAGTTATTACGAATATTGTAAGGTTTAATGCTTTGATTTAATATATTCCAGATAGTTTGTCACATCTATTGAGTATTCCAGTCATGTTGATGGTAAGTGATCAAACTAAGAGATTCTGAAGGTCTGATGCGTAACTGAGGCAATAGAGATCAGATAGGGTAATTAAATATTGAATTCATTTATTGAAAGTCCGTGAGCTGACACCTTTTACCTCACAGTGCTATTGCCCTCCTCCCATTTGTAATTGAACCGTTGATTGACGAAACACAGTCCCTTCTCACATGACCTTAATCTCAGTGGTGCACTCCATTTGTCGCAGGGGGGTTTTAGCTGTCACACGTGCAGGAGGGCAAGCACGCTCAGCAGTCGATTCTGCAAACTCAGCAGAAACTCCTTCGTTCCGCTTGCAAGTCGCCTACAGGGAACCATCCCAGCCGTTACCTGTGCCAGTCTGCTTCCAAATGTTTGACGCAGCTGGGTGAGTGTTGTTCCTCGGTTGGGGTAATGTTATTGCAATGCAATGAACAGCCAGTTGTGTTTACTGTAAACAATATTTCAAGAATGTTAGTGGCATGCAGTTATTAGATAAGCAACCAAGGAGTGTATTGGACATATTAGAAGGCATGCCACGTGTTCGTTCTCTCCCACCCTGGCTGTCCATTAGACACCACGCACCTTTCTTTATCATCTTTCGTTTTCTGAGAGACATCTTCTGTAATACGTTATTTTTTGAGGAGTTATATTGAATGCATACAAGAAGATTCAATGGTTGTCTCCTGTATCATTTCTGCTTCAAAGAACCCTACGATTATTTCATAAGAAAACAGGACAGTTGGACTTTTTTTTTGCAGTGACTCTGCTCTATGTTTTATAACTTGCATTATAAACCAGTCCCTTAGTTGAATACCTTCATGATTCTTGAATATACCTTTTGTCTGCCTTACTGGACAGTGTAACAAGTTTCTGCAAATGTTTATTTTTCTTTGTGATAAATTACTTCCTTTCATGCTTTTCTCTTCCTGTCTCTTTCTCCTGCTGTATCATGTTTCTTCATTAGAATTGGGCTACTTCATTCTAAGTTAGCATATTTTTTTTTTCACTTGTTATCTGCTGTTTCAACTGTCAGCATAAAGGCCTTCCATTCTGTGTTTTGTTACTTTATTCAGCATGGTTCCTTTTTGGGGCAGTGCTTCTTTGATTTGTAGATGGGTCCCTTCCTGTGTATGCTTCAGTTAGAAGCGTAGAAATGGATGAACCTGAGTGACTTTAGGCTAAATACTCACACACAAATGAAGCAGAATAATAGGTGCCATCCTTCATTGATTATGACTCGGTCCCTTTCTGTGTATGTCTCAGTTATAAGCATAGAAATAGATTTAACCAGAGCAACATCAGGCTAAATATGCACAATGAAGCCGAATAATAGGTGTGTCCATTAAATCTGTATTAGGCATCAAAAACAACTCCAGTTCAACAGTTGCCCTATATAATGCCTACACGGCGCATCCTAGAATTTGTTCGCTTGATGTGCAACATCTTGTCGGAAAGTGGAAGAAAATTCAACCATTTGATGCATCGTGGTAAATCGATATGGAGACGGGGGGAGGAAACTACTTTCCAATGTAACCCCTTGTGAATTATAGTATCCTAAACTTGATGCTAATGTTGCTGTGAGGTGACAGGATATGTAATGGCTCTACTACGTAAATTCAGAAACCTTTCTGCCTGACAGATTGGTAGGACACCCCCAAAGTTCTTTGCTTCACTTATTGCTGCCTGACATCATTCTAGGGTATCACTTTCTATGGTTATAACTTGCTCCTCTCTATCATGTGTATTCTCTTCAGTTTTGTTTTTCATTCAACCCCTCTTATTGTAGTACTCCTACATGCAATCAGTTCCGGTGGACCTCTGTCAGTGTCGATCATGTGATTGATCCCTCTAAATGCGCTGTTTTTTTTTTTGTTATTTTAATGATTGGTAACTTCTGTATTTTTCATTTCAAAAAGCAGTGATCCATGAATTGTTGCTTAGTAACCAGCTGTCAGTCATATTCACTCTCATCTTTAATAAATGTATAACTTACGTTTTTTTTTATCATGATACTTGAGCATTCTAGATATTTTATCGTGTAACTTGGTCATCGTCTCAAGTGCTTCTTACAGCCCTTTTGTGATGTACAATTGTTTCTTTGTTTTTTTTTTGCTCAGTCAAATGATGCAGTCCCTTTAAAACATGTTCCTGTCAGTACCTAATGATTTTTATGTATGCGATATTCAGTAACTGCACGGTGAAATTAACATGCTTTTCCTCTTTTACTCATGTTTCATGACTTGTTTATCTTTCAGTAATGGAGTCTCTGTTGTGACATGCCATCTTTTTCAACAAGGTATGTGAGCAAGTAGCAAATTGAGCAAACTGTATTAGGGTTAAAGATATGCTGAAATACCTGACTTCTAGAAGGTAGAAGTATCATCTAGCAGTTATGTCGACAATATTGAGTTTTCCCAAGAGTCTGGACTGTTATCATCATTGCATGCATGTCTGATATAAATTACCGTAACATGCTTCTTTTGTTTTTTAAAAACCTGGAGCAGAGATGAAATGTGTCAATGCTGTATGACTTTTTGCAAAGTAGATAACTTGCTGAAAAGTTTGTAAGGATACAAAAGGAAAAGACAAAACATTGTACACCTTTCCTAAAGAAGATAGTTTGTTGTGTATTTGAATAACACATTCCTGGGCTTTGAGTCTCAAAGGTCATTTCAGGTTGAATTTTTTTTGTTTATTAAACTGTTACATGCTTTGCTATTTTCATCTTGACTAGTTACAAGGCTTAGGAAATTGATGAGACTTCTATCTTGTTGACATATATAGTTGATCAACTGGTGTCTTTGAT
>VJOZ01013765.1:717-12297 GCA_009801055.1 Stichopus horrens | reverse complement strand
GAAGAAGATAATTGCTGTTTTTGTAAATGATGGGCTCCACCTAAATTGAACATGATACCTGGTATCATCTTTGTGGAGTGGGCAAAATGTGACGTACGTACATATTGGACGCACCTCAAGTTTTGTACCAAAGTTTACTGAAGTAAGAAAGGAAGAAAAATTTGTTTGTCCCCATTGTTTGGAACTTTGAAAGTAAGAAGAGAATAGAGTGTATATTTGACAGTAACAATTTTGTTGGGGGATATTTTGGGAAGGAGAGAAAAAACTTTGCGTTTTCAACTTGTTTCCACTATGAGAACTTTTATTTAGGAGGGTCACTAGCCTACTCCATAGTTTGTTGTGATCGACTCAAGATAGCACTAAATGACCAGCAATAACATTGTGGTTCCGCTACCTTCAATTTAAGTCGTCTTGTTGGAGATTGTATCACCAGAGGACAATGACGTATTAGCAAATATTTCTTATCTGTTTTACTGAATGTTTCACTGTTTTACTGCACGACAAATGCTCGTTAGGTGATTAACTTGTGATTATCACAGTGTAAAGCATTCCCATATTTTTCGTGCATCCCCTACTGTGCTTTCGTGCAGTAGGCACATACAGCGTTAAGCCATTTTAGGCTAGCCTTACTGCACGAAAATACGACTTCCCATCCTATATTAACACTTTTACTATTTACGGTGCAGCTACAGTACAGTTAGTTGACACTAGGGCAACCTGTGACTGAGTAACATACTAACAATAATGAACTTTGGCCTTACTACTGCTGTAGACTGTAGTACTAGTAGTAGTAAGTATTAGTAGCATGGATGTATAAAACTTCGCGAATCTAACGTAAAACCCTTGGAATTTCTAGCTGTTGTAAATTCAAGATGCCGGAAAATCATATATCTTGTTTACAAGTCTAAAATTCAATTTTGCTAGTAAGTTGATCCAATATGCCATGGATTGTACCTCGAAATCTGTTATTTTAAGCACCCTTTTCTTGAGTTAGCGATACAATGTAAACCTGCCAAACTTCGCGCATCTTACTAATGTTAGCAAGACAATCATTACATGAAGAATGTCCTTTGAAACAAATCATGTGCCTAACCCTACAGCAAAACCTGTGAACATACTAGCTACAAAAATGGTCGGGAAAACTTCCACTGAAGAGTCAAAATCATGATTTGAAAATTTGCAACATTCGGCAGAAACTGTGAATAGGATGCTCTGGCCTAGCCTGCATCATCTATGTAAAGGCAGTACCGTAAATGTGACTAACAAAGCAAGAGTGATTAAATAAACAGTGTCTCAGCTTTCTTTTCAGTCATTTCAAGGCACTGTAGTAAAAAAATTGTCCAGCTACTTTGGTCATCGAATTTTAGGGCTTATTTTCTAGGGATGCGCGAAGTTTGGCAGTGCGTGAAGTTTGGTGTATGTACTATATATCTCGTTGGGTTCGGAGCCTTTGGTCGGTCTGGGACCCTGCTTGAGAGGGCTCAGCACTAAGTGCCTCCATATGTTGCTACTGTATGTTTTCATTATGTTTTGCAGACATGCTTTGTGTCGTGATTTAAGATGTTTAGATTGTTAGTACTTTCATTCTTTGATAATTTCTTTGATGTAACACTGATGGAAATTGTTTTCTTTTGTTCCAAAGATGACAGCGACAGCGAGGAAGAAGAGATTGGACGGAGACGTAAGAGGAAAAAAATGGCAGCAAGTGATGAAGAGGCGGAGGAGGAGGCCAAAGGTGTAAATGATGACCTGTTCGATGATGAAGGAGGTTCACCAGTTAAAAGCCCTTCCAAAGGATCGGATTCAGATGAAGATGATGGAGCCAAAAAAGGTATGTAATTAATTTTTCTTAGTGATTGTTTGATTTTATTATTTACTTTTTATTGCAAAATGACTGCAATTAGCTGCCAACATCATTTGTTTATTTAATTTAACATGACAAAGTTGCCTTAGAAGGATTACCTCAGAAAGATGCAAAGTGACATGGCCATGTGTTCAAGCATCACCTAAGCAGATGAATGAGAGGAACATTTCTCCAGCTTTAGGGTTGAGATGCTTGTATCAAATAAACTGCATGTCAAAAATGGTCTGCAAGACATGAAGCACTTTTTGAGTCACATGTGAGATATGAAGCAGTTGTCGCTCACCGGCAGTCCTTTTCTTTTTTTGTTTGCATGTGGTATTAAAGTATTCTTTTGCATTTTTTCACGAAACGTTCTGTTGGTTTGCTTTCCTAATAATTGTAGTCTTGAAATTATTTTTCCTTTGCCTTTTTCTCCTTGTTTGCCACCTCCTCTCTTCAGGTCCTGCTACAGAGGTAGATCTCTTCGGTGAGGCGGATGATATTTCGGATGACGATGAGGATATGGATGACATTGTCAACAAACTTGCTGGGGAGAAGGTCAGTTCTGTCCTAAGTTTCTTGGTAGTATTTCAGAAAGAACTGTACATTTTTAGACTAACTGTATCTGGAAACAGATGAGAGAAAAAAAGCCAGCTGGTAAGATGACAACCAGTGAAAAGTTCTACTATTTTGTGTGCTGTATGTAAGATCACTGTGAATTCACTGTAAAGATGATGCTACAAGTAAAACTTTCAATGTTTACAAGGATGGTAGCCCTCTAGACTGATATTTAAATTTACACATGTGTATTATAACCAGGTTTGATGGCATAGCTCGCATTTTGTGTTGATTTTGTGGACCTTTCACATATATTGCTACATAAAATGTCACAGACAAGGAATAGTGTTTTGTTTATGATTTATTTACTTCATTCGATGGTGTTCGATGCTTTTATGGTATTTTAGGGTAAGTAAACCAATTGTTTTCATAAACCAAACACAGCATTTCAAACAAGATGTTTTGAAAAATCTGTTGTAAAGTGGAAAATGTGATATGAAATTGTGTATGACTCTCTTTTTTTTTCTTTTCCTGTTTCACTCCTTTCCTGTAATAAAGTGAGACATTCCATAGGGCCTCTCTGTTTAGTAGTTAATACTGTCCGTAAGAAAACAGTCCACGATATGTAAAATGTTTTGTAAGTTTGGAGATTACATCCATCTTCTTTTATTTTCTGTTCCCCTTTGAATGCCAAAGGATGAGCAGGCAGAGGATCAGGACGACGTAATCCGAGGAGACGAAGACAACGAGATGCAAGAGGATGGAGAGGAAGGGCAACAGGAACCAGTAGAGATACCAGAAACCAAAATAAATGTAGAACTCCCCAAAATAAATGTTGATCTTGGCGAGGAACAACACTTTGTGAAACTTCCAAATTTCTTGAGTGTTGAAACAAGGTAAGCATATCACAATTTATGTAATACCTTATCTATCCCTGCACATCTGATCGTGTGATTGGCGGTCAAATGCCATCGACCCTTTTTTAGTATGTATCAGCCCACGGTCGCGGGTGAGTACATACCAACAGCAATGAGTGATCGATAATTGCATTGCAGTAAATAAAAGCATGCTAGGACTCAACCTATCACTGCAACCTTGAAAGGTGCCTTGTAAAACAGACAATAATGAATGTTTTCCATTCGTGCAGTAGTGTGGATAATCCCATTCACCGAAAGATCGAACATCATTCAACTCACAATGTTAGTCACACTGTCTGTAAGACCAAATCTATGGAAAGTTGAGAAGGAAAGACTAGTAGGAATGGGACTATTGCCAGGGGCGATCATACATGAAGCATGTTTTCTCTAATATTTAATTTATACTTCCCACTGTAGTGACACAGCAACACTGTATGTGGAATAATTTGTCTTAGATGAAAGTTGTGTATGTTGAATTATTGTGTAGCTTCCAAAATAAGCTAGTTTATTTCTCTAGATCAAACCAGATCTGTAGTCTATTTCTAGAATCACTTGGTAGGCTTACATAAAGTTTAGACAATTTTTTCTGAGAGCATAATATCCCTTCAGTATCAGAGAGTATTATACCAGCTGCATCAGTCTTTATATTTGTAACTCCTTTGATCCTTCCTTAGTCTGCATCTTAAATTCTATGTGTGTTTGATACATGTACCAAGGAATGATCAGGTTGCATCTCACACAAAAAGCTGTTTCTGTGAAAAGCAATGCTGCTCTTACATAATCCTGGAGTCGCTTTGCTTCTCTGTTTCAGGCCATTTGATCCTCAGTTTTACGAGGATGAATTTGATGATGACGAAGTTCTTGACGAGGAAGGACGAACAAGATTAAAGTTGAAGGTTTGTTGCCCACCTTTTTCCTCAGCATTCTTTTCTCTGATGATCTGTTTTAAATTAACACCTTGCTTACTAATTTTGGACCACCGAGATGGCCATTGGACGATGATCGTAAGAATTAAGTATTTAAAAGTAGCTAAGCATGTTTGAATTAACAAATAAGTGGGTGGAACCAATGCAACAAGAGAAAGTTATTGAGAAAGAGAAAGTGCTGGAGGGCTCTTGATAAGATAAATTAAACAAAGAAGTTACGATACCTAAAGTCTTTTGTAAGGTGTATGGAAATGAAATGTGAAGACAGGACAGTATGGTGCATGTATCGTAAGGACTTGGAAATCATTCATCGTAGAATAGGATCAATTCTCTTCAAATCATTTGCAAAGTAAACCCTGTTAACATCAAATCGACCACACTCCATTGCTACTACCTCTCCCACAGATGGAAAATACCATTAGATGGAGAAAGGTCTTTGATGAGGAGGGAAGCGAAATCGGTAAAGAGAGTAATGCCAGGATAGTGAGGTGGTCTGATGGAAGGTAATTGTCTTAAAAATTTTAACAGGAAGCTATATGTTTGTTGTTGTAAAGTTTGCGACTTTCTCTCTTTGGTTACGACTGAGGATGAATAGTGCATACATCAAATGCAGTTAGCAGTGTGATGAACATGAGGAATGCATGAGCCTTCAGTTTGCATCACTGCAGTATTTCAAGAACGTTACAATGACACAATCTAGTTTCGGTGTCTGCCGATGTCTGACTTGTCCGTTAATGAAGCTTACAATAATTGAGCATGCATCTATCATCATCCCTTGTGACTCAGTAGCTCAAGATAATGCTTTTGGTTGGTAGATTATTCAGTATAGTTTAGGCCAGTAATATTAGTCATCAAACCATAAGGAATTGCATTTATTCAGCGTCAGTGCTACACTTATTGTTTCTCTTCGAATGTTAACTATTATTTTGGCTCTTTCACAAAATTGTGCATGCTGCAAATTGTGAAGCAATTTTACAGCCAATGAAGGAGCCCTCTTTTTTTCTTTTCCCCTTTGGTGTTTCTTGTTTTGCAAAGCACTTTTATGAGGCCACTGAGATTTTGTTCTTTGTAGTTGTGTGGTCATGTTTGTCATGTCCACAGAACAGGATTGTTTCCTGGTGAATTGATGGTGCTGTTTGTTGCTATCTCTTTGTGATGTCATAGTCTCTGCTTTCATTTTTGTTGCAGCTTATCATTGCATTTAGGTGATGAAGTCTTTGATGTTTACAAGACGACCATTCAGGGTGACTACAATCACCTCTTTATTCGTCAAGGTACCGGCTTGCAAGGACTGGGTGTCTTCACAACCAAACTCAGTTTCAGGTATAGTCAATATAGTTTACAGTGCAATGTTTCAAACAGTTCTGGTATAGATCCTGTTGCAATAGGAACTCATCTTCTCAAAGAGAAACACCAATTAAGTATGTAACTCCATCATTCAGGCTTTGCAGAGTACGCAGCTCTCCTTTTCTTGTAATAGACAAAGGTTTCCTTCTAATGGTATCTGTCGGGTAATCTCTTTCCAGCCAAAAACAGTCTACTTTTCCTGCATTTGTTGAAACATTATTCATACTCATGGCATACAGTAAGATCCTATTTCAGTCTTGATATCACCGAAATCGATGTACATCTTGCCTCCCTTTTATCATTCACAACACATCAATGTAATTGTAAGTCAATAGGATTCATCTGCTTCTAGAGCTACATGTGCAAACCATTCTTCCTTATGAAACAGTTTTTTTTTTTTGGTTTCATTAGCAATTTTATTGATATTTCCCTTTAGGCCTCATTCAACAGACAGTGCCACTCACAGGAAAATGACGCTATCTATGGCGGACAAGACCCAAAAAGTGCAGAAAATAAGAGTGTTACCAATGGCAGGGACAAATCCTGAAATACACAGGGAAGAAATGATTAAGGTAACTTCATGTTGCCCTCTTTGTCAAAGTCGCAACTTTGTAATGAATTGTGAAGCACTTACATACTACAATGACATAGTTTTGTTATATTGACCAAGTCGATGATTGTTCGGGTTGCAGCTGCCCTGGTATCCAAGGTCGAGCCCTGCTTACATTGTCTGGTCATGTACCATACTTGAGTGTTTTTAAAACTGTTGCATGAATGAACAGACAAGTGTGAAATTGTGGTTCATAAAAGCAATCAGGAATAGAAAGGATAGCGTGTGGTCTAGACAGTGAAAACATCCTTTCCACACGTGAATGCAAAGTGTCAACGTAAGGAGAGCAGTCATCAACAGTGCCGTAGTCTAACACTCTCCTATTTCACTCACAAATTTGTACTTTTGTCCTTTTTCATGTCTTCAAATTCTTGATTTTCATTTACTAAATGGAAGCCTGTGCATTGGACCTTTTTCATGAAGTGTGTTGTCTTTGTTTCTTTACTAATGGAGACTTCTTTTAACCTTTGAAGGATGGAAGCAGGTTATTCCTGCTTTGGTTTTGTTTATCAGAAACAAGATTAATTTGCAAAATGTCAAAGAGAATAATCTACAGGAGGAGCATCAGTGATAACAGTGTTACCAAAATGAAACAAATAATAATATATTGACTGTAAAGACTACAATGAAATGGTACCATCATTATTGATTTTTCATTAAAGGAGCAATCGTTGTACACATTTGTAAATATACGTATCGTATTTACAAAGGTGAATGTGTCTGACTGATTACAAAACATGGTAGTGACATCTACATGAAAACTTCTTTTTTTTTTAAACTGCACGACTCGTCAAACATCAGCTATTTCTGCAGTTGTGCGGTTAAAAAAAGCTTAACATTTTGTTCAATTTACCATTTGGTTTGGTCATGTGATTAGGCTGAAGAGGAGAGACTCAGGGCACAGATGAGGAGGGAAAACAAACAGAAGCGGGTTCGTGAATACAGCCACGGGAGGGGCCTCAGCGCCAACTACCTCGAACCGGACAGGGGAGAAGAAGATGAAGATGGATCCATCAGCCTGTCAGCCATCAAAAGTAGATTCAAGAAAGGTAAATTAGCTTGATGTACATCTATTAAGATCATCTAAGCAACACATATGAGGACAAAATTGCATAATCCCCCAGTCAATGGCTGTGAAATGCTTAACTGCATTGACACTGGTCAGTGTCAATGCAGTCAAGTCCTTGCTGTGATGTAGCTGGTCAAATGTGGGTCAAAACAGCAACTATGCAAATTAATATTCTGGGAATGCTTTTCCACTATCACACATAATATATCATGTGCATATCGTACAGTAAAACAGTACTCTGTTTTGGCATGTGTGTATTTGCTTGGCCAAGTGTGATACTCAACTTGGGTTATGTTCCTTACATAGTTAAGACCAATTTGCAAGTATGGAATAGCATGTATGCATTTAAATTCCTTGTACAATGTTAAGTACAAAACAGCTTTAGTGATTCTACTCTGGCATACTTTTTTTTTATCAAGTGTCCTTTATTCAGCCTCATTCTCAAGGGGTACAAAGCTTTCCAGCCTTAATGTCTGTTTAATAAGTTTCAGTTGCAGTGGGTTGTGAAGAGTACTACTGAATGTTGGTTATGGGAAGGAAGTGTCGTTTACAAGTTAATAGCCATAGTTGACTATTGTGAAAGAAAAGAGACCTCCTCTTCAACATTTCAGGCAATTTACTGTCGTATAACATCCACTCTTGTCTTCAATGAAGAAAAGGTTACTGGGTCTCCGATAATTATTGCAATGAGTTTACTTGAAGTCACGCATTCAAGTGGAATTGATGTCAAGCAGGAGATTGAACGCACGCTTCTTTTTTATTATGTTCCGTTGTATTGTATTATCAGACATGCAGCCACCAAAGGCAATAAATTAAAAAATCAAAACACATATTGTCAGTTTGCTGTTACCTCAGTTGAACATTTTAAAAGCAGGTTGCATGTAACTCTCTCTGTCCCCTCTATCTTCCTTAGGTGGATTCACTCAGAACATTTATTCATCTGATGAAGAAGAGGAGGAAAAGGCGGAAAAGTTGATGAAGGCCAAGTTTTTGGACAGCGACGAAGAAGAAGAAGTAAGCCAAGAGATGTGACCTTCCTGTAATCTTATGATGTTTCGACTCAGTCATTTGCAAAGCAACATTTGCTTAGAAAGAAGAATGTTGGCACTCCCTGTCAGCAAAGCTTAATTAAAGTATTTCCCTTCTGGAAGCTCAATCCTGCAGTTAGAAAGTGTATCTGAAGGTGCCCTGCAAAAGTCTTCAGAGTGGATAGTGCATTCGTCATAATCTTGTTTGTTGGGATGGTGAGAGGCAATAGAGAGTCTTTCATGGTAATTTTCCATAAATCTGGTTCTGTATTTCCATAGTGATGAGACCTCCTCATTTCCCTGCAAAAATGGTATCAGGGATGGCGTAATATATATTGTATGCTCTGAAGCTACAAGGTGGTAAATGTCTGTATGTCAAGAAAGTGAGGGTAGGTAATACCTACTCACAATCAATGCACGTCAGTCTAGATGATGGTATTGGGTGCCACAATTGTCAAAGATGTACCAAGTAGGCTGCAGTTTCACTAATAACTTTCAATAATTTGTTTTATTAGATCAAATTTTTCAGGGCAAATAGCCATAACCTTTGCATAGTCTTGCTTATATCTATACAGAATGTTTATTCACCACTTGTACTGACTTAATCCCCACTTGTTTTCTCTCAGGAACCCACCAATGAAAGAACGACACTAGAGTCGGACGACGACGACGGGGAACGAGAGCCGGTGAGAAAGAAGAAACGGCTGGCGATCGTTGACGACGATGATGATGAAGAGGGAGAGGCAGAAGGAGAGGGAGGAGGAGGAGGAGGAGAGGGTGAGGCCAATGTGGAAGTGGAAGGGGAATGAAAGGAAGCCAAAACCAAGTTAAAATTATCATTCTTGTGACAGGGAACGACTTTGGAGAATACCTAGATTTCCTGAAAATGTGACTTGCCTCTCTGGGCATGTCTGAAGGACTAATTGGAGAAATAGGAACGTCGTCATCACTTTCTCTTGCCTTTCACTTCAGTGTCTGAGAGAATGGCAGTATTCAGGATCTAAATCCTACATGGATTATGGTGTAGCCTCACACTGGATGTTGATATGGTTAGGCCGATATTGGGATAAGACAGATATTAGAAAGATGACTCTACGTGGATCAAAGGCTCTTCTAAGATGACCAGTACTTCAGTCGTAAGCTTGATATCTCATTTTGGTCTTATGAAAGGATAAAAAGCCCTCTCTTTAACTTTCTAAGCACTGTGTTGTTGCATTCCTGCTGATGCTTCTTAGTTTCTCTGACTCCATTCTGATTCTCAAGCTGCTGCTTTGATGTGTACCATGTCACCTTTTATCCTCTGACCTCCACCATACACCGGACCACACATACAGAGATGTCACTCCTAATGTACCACTGCCTCCCAGCCATCCACGTCGCTGACGCTAGCAATTGAATCAATCTAAGCATGCCCACCCATATGTACCTATCTAAATTGTGAGAAAAAGTGCAAGAATAGCTGAAATATTCTGTTTGTCCTCATTTGAATAAGTTGAGAGACTGCACCATGAGAAAAAGAGAGAAGAATATATAAACATTTTTGATATGTTCTTACTCATGTTTTGGAACGATCATGCTTGTGGACATATGTCATGTATTGTGTGAGGTATACTCACAAAGTGTAACTTACATGATGCTATAAGGAACCTCTTGATTTTTTGCATTTGATCAATTTGTTATTCCAAGGGATCTTGTGAAGTAAATATTATATGTATATACTCTTGGGGGCTAATGCTATTGCTGAATGCATTTGGGCTGCGCCGTTGTGCATCGCTTGCATGAACCCTGGATTGTGCATTGTCCTACAGCTAATACACTGTCCAGCGTTGATTAACCTTTAAGTACCGATCGCCTATAAAATTGACTGGTTGCTAAGTCAACTTAGTATGATGGTGTTGCAGACTTTTTTTCTGCTTTTCTTTGAATGTTGTGATAACAATACGATTACAGATATATGTCACCCTAGTTCATGAGATTGCAAGATACATTAATTCTGATGTCTGCACTGGTCAAGATTGGATGAGAGGTCCATAAGTGTAGTTGGAGAGATAATGCTGGATTTTTTAGAGCAGTAGTTATAACACTCGATGTACATGAGTCAAAATTATGATGTTCAGTCGATTCCTGGAATGACCGTAAAGAAAATTGGTGACTGAATTCTCCAGGTATATGTAAAACAGCATAACAAGATGTAATGATGTAAATAAAACAGCCAATGATTATTTGGTTGTGTTCTTGTATTCTTTCTCTGCCATGGATTTCATTGGATGCATTGGATTTGTGTTTTAGTTTCTCTATCAATACCATAGAAATAGATACTGTAAAACAAGAATGACACCAGGCTAACTTCTCACACAATGAACAAATGAAGTCAGATGTAACAGACATTTGCCTTACATATATAATGCATGTACATCCTGAGAATGTGTTCATTTGATAGTTTACTACATCTTTTCAGAAAACAGGAGTAAATGCAACCATTTGTTTTAAACATTATCTGATAATATTCAGGGAAAACTGTGTTCCAGGATTTAGCTGTTTGCAAGTTATCCAAAATATTCCCTTGGATTTGTGTTATGCAGTTCCATGAGAACCATGCCTTTTGCCTTACAGAGTTTGGGCTTCACTTATTGTTCCCTGAAGTCGTTCTAGTTCACATAGTCTATGGTCAAGAAAGTGATGTTTTGAACCGAAAGTTGAAACAGTGAATTCTCTTTCTAAATTCTGACTTCTGTCATTCCTGAAAGTGATTAGTATGTGCCAAATAACCTGAAAGATAAGTTATGTTTTTATTTTCAAATGTACATGCAAAGTTGTTCATGGACAAAATACATCATTCAGTGATGGCAAATGAAAGAGATCACTTATGAATGCAATGGAAGAGGCATAAAAACGGTCAAAACCAGAAGCATTTAAAAATGAATTAATCTTATAATAAACGCCTACATAATAATCAATATAAAATCATAGTAAAGTCATTGCTTTTTTATCAGTATCAGTCCGTCGTAGCATTTAGTAAATCGAAGACCTGTTTTCACAAGTAACCGACAAAATGATCACATGACGTGATTTCCCCATTAGGTGAGGTGGACGGAACTAGTAAAGGATCTGACCATAACTGATCTCTTGTGTCATCACTATTTCAGCTTTATTTGCCCTGTGTGCAATCAGGGAAGTGGTAACGATTACTACTGAGTGTGGGTAGATGAAGGGTGTAAACTACAAGGAGGAAAGTTCAGAAAGTTGAAGTCACTGACCGTCACTAATTACACTTCCCTGACT
>VJOZ01013757.1:228-11032 GCA_009801055.1 Stichopus horrens | reverse complement strand
AGACTAATGCTCTGTATCAGACTATACATGCTCTGTAGTCTGTATCGGACTAATGACTGAAAGAGTCAAAACAATGTCAAAATTTGCTTTCAGATTCAGAATGCAAAATATACACACCCAGAGCCTGCCATTTTATCATTTACAACGATAAGTCAAACTGAATATCGATCCTTATTGGACTTGTGACAGAATTCAGATTTGTTCTTTTTTATCACTTTTCCCATTTCACTAGACCCTGCTTGGATATGCTTGGATAGGAACATCAACTCAATTAATTCAAGCTATACTTTCCTACACAGGCTTTTCTCAGAACAGCAGTTTGCTATGACAGTTCTGTTGTCATTATCAACCATAAGGTACAGCGACTATCTTCTACTGTACATTCCTCAGTTACTTCTATTTTACCGTTAAAACTAGCGCCTCTTGATTCAAGCTGTGACAGATCAGCGTACATGCAATTTCTTTTTAAACAATCTCTTTTACACCCATCCGCTTTCAATTTTCATTTCGGTCTGAATGTTACTGTCATCATAAAAAAACATATTTCCAGGGACTTCACTGACTAAGCATTCAGACTTGGTTTCAAAACAATTATGCATGGATCAATGGATATCATTGGATAACATGAGAAAACATCATTTCAGTATCAATGATGGGATTCTTCTCAAATCTTTTTACCCAGCACATGTACTGCAAAAGTACCTTTATGTCAGGTATTAACATTTATTTGAATATTAAATCATTTCAAACAGATTGTATGAATAAAAAACAAAATAAAATGAGATGACAGAGTATAAGTGAACAAACTGAGCATGGACTAAGCATACATAGTTTCGTTATCAAACTTAAGTGGTCGTGCACCATGTCCAAATGCATTCATTCAATGGCGAGATGAAATTTTCATGACAGTGGGACATTTATAAAGTCAACTTTTATGTTTATTCCATATGTTCGTGCTAAAGGTTATCAGAAAGGCTAGTGATCTCAGAGAATGTTGAATTCATCCCTGTGTAATGAAACTACCCCAACCAAGGGATGGAGCAGTATGGACTGGCAGTGTGAAATAATGCAATATTAAAAAAAAAAATGATTTGCAGTTTCATTTTGTGGGAGGATATTCAGAGACTTGATGAGATTTGTAGCAATGAGACTTTCTCAAATTCACAATTTCACTACATGCAATGTGATTGAAAAAGCAAGAGAATTGGGAAAGGGAGACTCACTGGAGAGAGAACATTCACTAGAGTGAATAAGGCTTAGTACTAAATACTCCAGTAACCGGTTAACCTTTCACGAACTGAATAAACTGAATAAACAAATAAATACAGTGTATTTGAATGCAAGCAAATGATGAAAGTGAATGTTTATGACAGATGAAGGGACAAAGATTGGTCATAAAACTACAAAACGACACACCAGACAAGCGGCTGCTGCTGCTGCTCCTCCATAGCAGCAATTCAAACACAGAGCTGACAAAATGGTGCAAATGGTAGAAGCTGACTGTGATAGCACAGGTGGTCTGGTAATATCACCATTTCTGAGCAAATATTTTAACAGGTCTCATACATTCTAAAAAACAGCGGTTTACACGAAAAACAACAAGCAGCTGTTTGCCTTCTGCAAACTGTCTGAATTACCGATACGAAGATACGAAAGTCCCCAATCTGTGAAAACGGAAATTTATCGACACATACTGTGCATACACACGTACGCAAAAAAGGATTAAATGCCAGGGGTACTGTAGGCATGATATCACACAAACAGATACTGTACATGCACTTGGTATATTACATAAAGGAATTTGTACTCACTACAGATGGAAAAATAAAGCATGTTCTGATCCATTTATTTGCTCAACATACCAATATTTTGACAGATTATTGCTTAGGTAAAATAGAGTAGAGTGGGGTTGTGAAGGATCCCGTACGAAGCTGAGAGGTTGAACAAATATTGCTCAAAGGGTTTCTCTTATATCTGGCCATTGACTGAGATCTGCATTCCACCAAAATTTTTGAAGATAAATGCATAGCACTTTGACCAATTGATTGTATTGAACACTTATCATGAAATAGAACCCACAAAGCCTCGTGGTTTCAATGAATTTATTATGAGGGTTTTTTTCATGAATATGACATACTGCATAAGGCAAATAAGTGTTATACACTTGGTCATTGTAGTATTACAGTAATTTATCATATCACCAATTGAGACGTACAATGTCATCTGACTGAAGTTGATGACTGATACTGTAGGTACCCATTAGAACATGCAGAGCTGCATACTACAGAGATATATAGCTTCAGTATATGTACCAAACATCAAATTCCCTTCTTGAGATATCATGTCTACAAAGGTTGCCTTGACTTGAGCCCTGTTGACCTTATATGACCTCTGACCTCCAAAAAAGCAATCTATTTGTACTCAATAAGGTACCTCTACATACCAAAAATGACATCTGTATGAGCTTGGCTTCTTGAAAGAATGTTTGTACAAAGTTTTCACTTGCTGACCTTCGTTAACCCCAAATAATCTTTGAACTTCACCAAAATCAATATTTAGCATTCTTGTACTAAGTAAGATACACCCACTTAACAAACATGACAGATGTGCAAGTTGTCCCTTCTGAGATATTGTGCTTACAATGTTTTCACTATCTGAACCTCATTGACCCCAAATGACCACTTGATCTCCATTAAAAAATAATGGGTTCCTGTACAGTACTCAATAAGGCTCACCCACATACAAAAAATGAGATCTGTGCAAGGTTCCCATACTGAGATGTCATGTCCACAGTGTCTTCATGAGATGTTTGTGCCCCCTAGTGAAAGTTCCTGACCACAGGCCTGGTGGTAGCCCTGACAACTCCATAATAGAAAAGATGACCAAATTTCCCATGTGTTGCTATCACTTGGATAATACACCAGTTGAACAGAATATTCTGTTCAACTGGTGTATTTTTGGTTCACATGGGGAGGAAGTAACAACAAAGCCTTTGAGCAATTTCAGCATTTATGTCATCAAAAACTCTGTGCATAGTTTTGTCATTCTTTGGTAAGCCATGTCCACTCTATCATCTTGCCATTACTGTAGCCTTTGAACTGTAGCCTAACAAAGCCTTAGGTTAATTTGTGTTACACAAACTACATGCACCATGTCTTTGCTGGCCAAAGTAAACCAACTTAACATTATGTTGTGTATCCATGCAAAAACCAATAAAACACTGTAACTAAGGATTATGAACATCAGTGTGGGACAGATATTATGTGGGATTCATACATCAAAACTTTTCCTTCAAAAGTCCTGACTCTACAGTATGTAAGGCATTTTACCAGTGACAAGTAAAGAGGCCAAACAAGATTACTTTTAATTAGCTTATCCTGTATGTGTCTACAGTAATTGATTTTATCCAAGACACACCACAACTACAGACTCATTTCCAAGAAGGCACTCAAAGGAGATTAATATTTGATCAATTTAACAAAGAACCTCTGTATATTTCCAACTTATGGGTACATAATTAGTTTTGCATGCATACAGTTATCCTTTCCCACCCTGTGAAACAAGGAGGAATATCAATCTCTACAAAGCATAACTCAAGATGTGGTGTCAACTTTACAGTCCCAAACGATAACAGGATATTACTTGATCTCTCTTAATACAAGGATTGCTGATGAAACAAAACCATGTGATATTTTCTGAGAAATTATTAAAGTTCACTGAATCCATGTTTAGCATCCCATAGCAATGATAGCTGTGAGGATGTTCCAATCTATGGTCTTTCTCCAGTGCCCATTGTACCTCTCCACAGAGCTATGTTGTCTCTTGAACTGGTGGTGAATTAGTGTGAGGTAATTAACAACAGAGGAATGAGCAAACCTTCTGAATGTCTTTACATTGAGATGATCCATAGTCAGAAAAAAAAATGTTAGCAATGAGCTATATTGCTAAAATGTGTTGACTGGTTTTCAATAATGGCAGAACTCGCTGGTATTGGTAAACTTATAAATACTATGTATGTATACCAGGCATTGGTTCTAGATAAAATTCTATCTCCTGTTAATTACTTTGACTTGAACTTACCTGTTGGGTTTCATCTTCTGAAGTAATTGTCATTGATGGCACGATGATTTGGTCTTTAGAACCGAAAGACTGCATCTCTTGCAAATCTTGCCTCTCCTCCACTGACGGCACAGCATCTGGTATCCTCTCATTTTGCTCAACATTGGAATCATGGATGACTTCTTTTACTTCAGTTCTTTCAAATTCTCTGTTAAACTCCTCAAAAACATTATTCCCATTTCTCTCCTGTTCATTGTTTACTTGATTTTCATTTACTCTGACGTCTGTTGGTAAATGTGCCTCACCCATGTGAACCCCATTTGCAGAATGCACAGCTACCTTGCGGCTTCTCACCCGCACTGGGTCATCATCCAGAGAAAATTCTTCGCTTCCATACTCATTCACAGGTGGGGGTTGAAATGTAAGTTTTCCAACTTCTTTTTTATACTTCTTCTTTAGCACTAGATATTTTGTTCCCTGTACATCATTTCCATAGCAGAAAAGAAAACGAGATAAAATAAAAGTAAAACAGTTTTGTAAACAATTTAAGTTGTGGAACCATCTGCAGGTTGCAACTTACCAAACACATTGTCCACAATACAAAAAAACTCACTTGTAAATTTGGCACAAATATTTCAATTAAAAATATTAATGGAAGTGAAATATCATCTTGTTGAAGAATCAAACATAAGAAAAAAACACTCTTACACTAACTAACATGCACTGTATTACTAACTTGATGTCTGCATTCTTGTGAACATACATAACTATCCATTGACATGAATAATATTGTTCATTTTAAATTCACTGTTTGAGTGATCATAATCACAAGCTTTCTTTCAAAGTTTGTCACCGACAGCAATCCTGCACACATGAACCACACCCCAGGACTCAAAATATAGTACCAATACCCATGGCTATAGGGCCTTCACTGATATCCTTGATGCCCCTCAGTAAATGTCCTATGAAATAGCATAGACCTATAGCCAATCTGCTCATATTGGCTGTGTCATTCAGAACTCTCACTCCCTCAGTGGTTACCAGACACTGAAACTACACAACCTTTCTATATATTTTGAAGGTGTATCTTTGACCTTCAAGAAACAAAAGCAAGAACATCCGCAGTGTTCAGTGAATCCACACATTCCCTATTTACATGACAAAGGAACAATACCTTCCCTGTTTACATGACAATGATTTGAAACATCTGGAACATTTACATGACAATGAATCCTAACTTTTTGTTGAAAATCTAAAATGAGGATGTTGTATGCAATGTACTATGCATGACCTTTGCCTTTCATGAAACAAAATTAAGTACATGCTCATCAGGGTCCAGACACGACATGCATTACAAGTAAAAGCAAAGTTCCACTTCATGAGTTTCTTTGTTAATGGGGCTATACTACTACAGTAATAGGCCAGCATTGTCTACATGACCTCTGAACCCCACAAAAGTAACTAATTCCTCTGCCCATCATCTTCTTATTAACATGTTAACACATCATACTTACTAGCAGCAGTCACACACACAGACACAAATACCCAACAGACATACACACATACACATGCAAGGCTACTTGTTTCCAAGTACAAAATAAGAACAGACCAAATTAATAAAAATCAAAACCACAAAGGTATTGATAATTAAAACCAGACATAATGATAAATATAACCAGATAATAATGCTCATATGAAATGAAGAGATAAGCCGCCATGCTCCCGAGAGGTTCTGTGTTCCTTTCCTGTCATGTTTGAATTTTGACAAGTTACTGAAGATGAAGAATCATACCATTAAAAAGTGCACATTTAATTAACCATCTGAGAATGGATGTTTATTTGACATACTTTACTGCATGCTGGAAGGTGCAATGCAGGATTGTGTATATTAACTCATTTCCTGATTATGCTCAAAACAACCAAAAAGCCAAGTTACTTCCTGAAAAAAGTGCTTCAAGCAAGAGCAATGATATTCATAAATCCCTAGTAATCAGCAAAAATATGAGCTTAAAATAGATGCTATGAAGATGGTTGAATCTATTTAAATGGCTGTCCATAAGTCAGCTCTAGAACGGAGAAAATGAGCTACTTCCTGGTCTTATCAGACAATTTCACCAGCAACAGCAACCCTATCAGCAAATTATTGATACCTCAATATTCTTCAGAGTGGCAACTTCATTAACTATTTGAGAAAACTTCTTTTTGTTGGCAGCTGAAGAAAAGAAGAAAGAAAAGACAAATTCAGATACTGCACTGTACAAAAGGTTAATCAGCTAATAATATGTACTATTTCTAGTTAAATACCTGGTCAAAAAGTAAAATGAATAATTGCCAACTAGTCTTGTTTTCATACATTACTGTGCCATGCATGACACAATCTTTAATTCTATTTCCCAAAGCATTGTAGCCTAAAAATAGGAGTACTAGTTCCAGTTTAATTACAAAATGAACTTGAAAGATCGCATCAAAGAAAACTACCACAGATCATCTAATCCGGGCAATATATTTCAGCCAAGTCAAAAACCATAGTAATCATTTCTAGTTTAGCAACATGTTACAGAGATAAAATATGTCTATGTAGGGAATTTTCCTATCGCTATGACAGTCTAGATATACAGCAGTTGGTCAAAGGTTGGCAAGGGACAGAGAAGTCGTGACAAGACCTTACATTAACATACAGACCATGCAGGTGTCGTGGGAATACAGTATACAAACGTTCTACTACATTTAAACAATTCTCCATTCAGGCTTCTAGACATAGGGTGACAGTGAATGGAAGAGATAGCCTCTTGTCCTTCTGATATTTCCACAACAACACAAGGCTAAAATGGGTCTACTGTACATATAAAGGTGCATGCTTGATTTTGTAACATGTAAGCACATGTATATAAAAACCATTGATAAAAGGACAGTAATTTGATCTAAGGGCATCATGTCATGTTAAGGCCAAATTTACCTACCAACACCAAAAAGTAATTGACGTACTTACAACTTCGAACAAAGAGACTGTAACTTGAACTGTTACACTATTTTTACTTAATTACACGTTCAATTACATTTTGTGAAACATTGTTATGTCAGTTTGATATAACTGAACATTTGTCCAATTAATATTAACAACAATGGAATAATTAATCAGATATCAAATCAAATTTTACAAGAAAGTACTCTTACTGCTATGACAATGCAAATATGTGCAGATGTTCTTTACTTTTACAGTAGCTATGGAATTTTCAAAGAAGTTATGACAGAATCTCAAAGGACTTCCCAACTGATATTCAGAAAGTTAAAGCTAAATTATTCCTTGAATAATGCTGTTCGTTGCAGATACTAGTTGCACACATTTTGGCTAAAGCAGTTCATAACGATTTACCAATTTATTGGGACCCACCGGTGTCATGACAACTGGGGAAGACAGCCATCTCTGGCTTATGTAAAGTCCCCTTCTTCTCTGCAACATACGGTCAATCACCTATCAATAACATGCTTAAATAGATAATCAATTGCTGAATGTGTAACTTGATACTTATTGCTTTGTTGAATTAGGAAGTCACTAAATATTATTCTTTAAATCAGCATATATGTGACATCCATGTAAAAAATTTTCTTGACAAACAGCCACGGACAGAAATAAACTATGCAGGTTTTGAATTTGTGTAAATGTACTGAACGAGTATGTTGTATGATACACTAATCTGTTTAAGACAGAATGAGACTTTACAAAAATGTACAAGCTAGTCTTCATGTCACTTCAATAATAATTTCAGATACATTTTCAGAACAAAAGGAAATGAGACTTTACACAAACTACCTGCAAGATGAACAGCGTGATATTTAGACTAGTTTTCATGATTAGTGAGTTTGCACAACATGGATGGGCTTAGGTTAGTTCAGGAAGGTAATGCTGAACTTGCAATGCTAGTTTCTTTTACCAGTTTGCATCCACATCAGCCAATATGCATCCTGTTTTTATATCAACAGCCACAAGAACTGTACTGACAAAAATAACTCCTGTATTCTTGGATAATTAACAAGATTTAACACCCATTTTGATTGTTCTTGGCAAATGTATGAAATCCTCATGCCCTGTCTACACATGTTACATTGCCATTTCAATGCAAACCAGTCCTTAAATGAGAAGCATAAACACAAAAGACTGCAAGAAATCTACATCTCAGCAATACATTGGATAAAGATGATATTGGAATTTTGTGGTACCATGAGTGCATTCATTTATCTAGGTTTATCTAGTTGTTACATTTCACCTAAACAGCTTACTTAGACATACATAAAAGCTAGTGCTTACAAAATAGACCTGAATGTAATGCCACCTCTCAGTGAAAATGACCCATCTGCTGTACCAACATATATGCAGTATGTCCGCCATAGCCTACAGTGTAGGCTATGGCAGACATGCTGCTTATCTAATGGTACAGTAGTGTGGGCCCTACACTACTGTACCATTAGATGCCACTGGCAAATTATCAAATTTAGAATGCATAGCCTACACAAAAGGCTGGGTCACATTTGCATGATTCAACATACAATTCAACTTCCAACTAAAGCTGTGCAAAATATGAATTACCATTTACATTACAATGGATGCAAAAGATCAATTGGAAAAGTGATTCACCAATTCAAGACAGCCATGACTGGCAGAAAATGAAGTCTAAGCTAGGCCTAACTGAAGTTGTGGGTTGTTACATCATGTCTGACTCTCACAACATGATACATACCCCTACCCTATGCCGCAAGGTACAACTACAGTAGTTTAGTATTTGTGGATCAGAAAGTATGAATACTCATGAAGGGATCCTATTCCATGTTGATTGTGGATGAACACCGGCGAATTTTACCTTTTCTTTTCAAACAGTGTTCACAGGGTAACGAGGCAGAGATGAACCAAGAATCCCATACAAACTCAAACCTGCTCCTAGGACTGCTGTATCCTCCAGTTTTTTGCCACTTTTTGAAAGCCTGGGAATGGTGGAGGACCTGCCCAGATCAGAAGTCCGCCATTAGCTGTACTGAGCACCCTGAACCGGACATTACCTGAATCAGACAACAGGAACTCCAATTGAAATAACCAATACCCCCCTCAGCACCACTGTTTACAAATAGCTGCACTGAACAATTTTGAGGTCCCGGAAATTTCCAAGTGGTTCCACTGGGATTTGATTCGGAGACGTAACTTAGTGATTGCGAGACAGACCTGAAAACACCGAGCTAACCCTCCACCCAAACTAGTTAAGCTTCATATCATTCACTCTGGAGTCTAGATCATAATCTGGAAATACACATTACATCCTAGGCCTAGATGTACGTCGCTCCATGTCTGGGTGGAACAAATTTGACATAATTGATCCAGCAAATGGTACTGATTTAGAATCGGTGACTGGAAGTGACATATTCTTCCTAAAATCCCTGTTTTTGTCTAATTTTACCCAAGACTTAACCCTAACTCTCAATTCTTACAATGACTGATATTAAGGTGAAAGCTACGCCTACATAGCTTTTCACACCTTCAACTTGCTTTTTTCTCATCAAATAAATAGGCCTAGCCTACTTACTTAGTTCTTCCTAACTGTCATCAATAACCTTGAGGCTTGACTAGTGGTCACTGATTCTTAATCTTAATTAGAGCCCATGTTCCAATATTGCGCGAATCTAAGCTTCAATTTAAACAGACACATTAGCAAGTCTCCAAAGTTACAAACTTTAGGCCTAGCCTGGGGTGGGAGTACTAGTACAGTAGTATACATTACTCATTAGTTACGAACACGGGGAAGCCAGTATACTATGGAGTACGGTGAGTTAATCCTAACGTTAGTTCCTATTGAACATTACAGTGATGACTAAGCTAGGCTATCTGAACGTGCATTTCGTCAATCTGTATGTCCTGTTTCCACACAATGAGACTGAGTAGAATGGAGTTGGAGATTAGCGACAGCCTAACACTTTCGAAATATCATCGTGAATCCCACAAATTAAGACATTTACTGACCCATATCCCGCTTGCATGGTTGATGCGGGCTAAATGACTTCCACTGATAGGCTTCACATTCGATGTTTATCCTTTTCTTCCAGCATTTCTAAATTCTGAAGATGAAGGCGCTCCGATCGTCGTAATGGACAATCAAAATAGGCGCGCTGTACAGCTGGAGTGATGACGTCATTTGTCTTCTTTGCAACACCTTGCCGTTTTGTGAGGCAATAATATGCTAATAGTGGAATGCCATGGCATTGTGTGTAAGCTAGTAACAATGGCCTGCATGCGGCGGGACATGTGCCTGTAGGTTCCACATAGCACAAAAAAGGGAACCTCCCAAAATTACATTATCGTAATTTCGTTAGAAATAAAGCACATACAGTACGTTGTGATTTAAGGTGTCATACGTCAAAGCAGGTTCATTAAAAACAGGTTGAAGTAAGTGGGTACGTAATATTGGGTATTTTTTAAGCTTATATTTGATGTAGCCATATCCTACGCACTGAAGAGTAAAATCAATGGAGTTCATAGTTTCCATGGGCGTCGCCAGGTCTCAGAGAGTTGAGGAGGGGAGGGGGATTAAATGAGTTGCAGACAAACAGATATTGGCGGTGTGGCCAAGTGCTGGAATATCGGAAATTTTGTCGTCTTTTGACACAGGTCGACGACTTTCGTCGGGCTTATGTGAAATGCTGTTCACAAAATTCTAGGTGAATGAATGAATGGAACAATTTGTTTCCAGCAAAGTATCAATTA
>VJOZ01013734.1:0-16768 GCA_009801055.1 Stichopus horrens | reverse complement strand
AGAATCACTCAAATCTTAATAACAATATTTTAAGAGAGATTTGGGGATAGCATTCACTGATCTCCTGTTTGAGAAGACAAAAGTTTTATTGGACTTATTAATGGAAAGAATCAAGTGATATTTTCAAAAGAAAGAGATGTTACTTTCCCACGCACGAAGTGAAAGTGATACAAGAAGTGTTTATGTAGACAAAGAAAAAGACTTACTTGCATTTCATTCATTGGATTAAGGATCGAAAACTTAAGGAAATTATGACATAACACATCTCTTCGATATATGTACAACTCAGTGTGCAATAACTGTAGCAATAAATGCTAATTATTTTCTTGTTGCACTTGAGAGAACGAATCCCACCAAAATGCCGGTCATAAGTGTAGACATTGTCCGAGCGTAGCAGATGTAAGTTGACGAGAGTGATTGCTTTACAAAGGAACCAAAATTACACTTCCAGTCATAAGTCAACAAAGCCTCTTTATGCCGTTTCAGTTAGAATCACGTATATACACAACGTTATGATTCAAAAGTTGTACTCCACTAACTTATGAGTCTCAATAACTCATTTTCAGACACAATGATTCAATACACTTCTAGTTTGTTACTGATTTTTGTGTAACGTCATTCTATACTTTTTAACACCAAAATATCTCAAAGAAAGTTTAGGAGAGTATTTGTTGCAAATATCAAAACTGATTGTGCACCGGTTTAGGATATTTCAATATATCCTTTGGCACGTGACAAAGGAGTGTACAGAAGTTGATTTCAAAATATCTGATCACGTGATCTCAAACAATTTAACACTAGGACAACTGCGCTATCAGCAACATCATGGTTTAGGACTATCGGTTGACCATGTTGATGAAACTGCATGGACAACGACAAGCTCATGTACATAGCCAGGGAGTCATCAACGACAACTTCAGATTTTCACATTCAAAGTAATTGTGCAAAAGCAAGCAATTAAAAGACAAAGAATTCTACCAAACATTCTTAGATGTAACAACATTACCTGTACAGCGGAAGATCTAAGTTACCCATGATTGATGAAGCGATGAATTAACCTAAAAATGATTGTCATAATTGTCCTCTACTCATGAATTTTCTCAAATACTAATGAAAGTTTAGTTCCATTATTTTCATTATAAAAGAGTCAATGAATTATATTCCTATATGTTTACTAATAAGTTACGGTAAGCTTGATGAAAAAGTACAGAAAAGTTAGACTTCACAGTTGAATTAATACATGGGTTGACGGTGCTTTTCAACGATGTTTACTTTGTTTCGCTTTTATCCAATTACTCTGACTTTTTGTCACCGATTCTCCTTGCTGATGCATATTTGTGTAACAGCATGATAAAGACTTGAAACCACGACAACGCAACATCATTTCAATATTTTACTTTCGTTGTATATAGATATATATGTATATAAAAAAATCATAAATATTTTACAATTGATTACAGTCTTTGCAAACGACGAAAACTGTCTTCCAGTGAAAGGGTGACTCTCAGTCTATAGTTGGATGATGTCGATGTATTAGCCTTTCTTGCTCAGAGAGAAAGAGAGAGTTAACCGACTAACAGATCGGATCCCTGGCAAGCATGAAAGATGGTCCTTAGTCAAGCAAAGAAAATAGAAGAATCCTTAAAAAACAAAAATAGTATCGGCACTTGCCTAAGTTGAGAACAGGTTACCATACTGGCATTTGTGAGATGCTCCAGAAGAAGACTAATATTGCTAAACCACAATGACGTGTTAATTTGTTTCCGCTTCATCAGTCTGAATTTTACGTGTTTTAAGAGAGGATTTTTACCAAGCCCAGTGCTGTGCCATTGCTCCATTGTATTGCATTTGCATGTTATTCGTCATGGCTATATTTCCAGCAAAAGATCCATAATTACAACTTGCGTTATACGGCCCTCCCGACATCGAGGAGCTGTAGCTACATGCAGAAGAATACGGCTGCATATGATGTTGCAGAGACGGAGGAGCAGTCACCGCCGCCGTCGGTGTCAAGAATGAGTCCGCTGTCATACTCTGAGGTAATTGCTTAGCCGCGGCCGACATGCAGGCTGAGGCGGCTGCCGCTGCAGCCGCGGCTGCGGCTGACCCACCGGCCCCGGGATGTTGGTATTGTCCCATCGAAGGGTGCATTTGTCCAACGCTTGCACCGCAAGGCTTACCATCCCTCACCAATACCGGTACAGCCACTCTCCTAGGAGAGGGCATTGGATTCATATCCAACCCCTTCTCTTGACGTGATCGCTTTAGTTTGTAGCGATGGTTCTGGAACCAAATCTTTACTTGTGTTGGAGTTAAACGGATAATACTGGCGAGATGTTCCCTTTCAGGAGCAGAGAGGTATCTCTGCTGACGAAAACGTCGTTCGAGCTCGTAAGTCTGCGCTTTTGAAAACAGTACTCTTCGCTTCCTCTTTTTCGGTGGATCCCCTGATGCAATTTCTCCATTTTCAGAGTTGTTATCGTTATTTTCTTTACCTGACATTTTTTCGGTGTCCTTCTCCTCTGGGGAGCCAACCCCGGAACTATTGTTATCAATCTCTTCTTTTGTTGTTGGACTAACCATGTTGGACGGCGTGGAATTATTAGATGGTGGTGACGTCACATAATTGTCATTATTTGCAGACTGATGGCTTAAGCCTAAGAGAAAAACAAACAGGATAAAGAAGATAAAAATATAAAGCTCTTAATGGCAGGGAACAATGCTTACATACTTATAGCGTTTGATTGACGCAAAATTTTCTGCCAAGAATCGAAAAACTTAGATCCATATAAAAAGCATGAAGCACATACGGTACTGAACCAGTTACAGTATCCACATGTAAAATATCATATCGTTAACTGAGCCCATCCATAAAGTTTTCAATGTTACATTTGTTGTCAATGATCAGGTCTCTTCTATAAATCTACACAATTTCTTCCATAACAAGTACAAAAAGCTGAAAATTCGCCCTACAGAATCATTGCCCTGTCAAAATTAGGGACGTTGTACCTTTTCTCGCGATTCAAAATTACCAGCTCGGGAAAGTTATTTTATTCCTTGCCCCAAACCCAAACAGTATGTTTAACTCGGACTTTTATAGAATAGCCAATTTGTGCTTTATCCACGATACCGATTTTTTCGAGAAACTGTTTTGTCATCGAACACTAACTTTTTTCGTTCAATGCTGCGATGTTATCCTACACCGACCAGCAACAACAGCATAATGTATTGTGGTATAAAATACGGTGCTAGCTTGAACGACAAAGGACTTACTGGGTTCGAACTAGGTTTGTCGTTATGAAAAAGATACTAACGGACTCTGTCTGTTACTACTGTTACTGAATTCATGTCCGACTATACCAAGTTATAACATGTCCCTGGTACTGTAGGTTCTAATAGGTAGCTGGATCCAAGTACAGCAATTCCGTTCGGAGTACGTCTGCCTTGTTTTATGTACGTTGTCAATCAGTCTATCGCAGACCGGAATGGATGGCATAAAATTCTGAGCACTGAGGCTCAAAGTTCTAGAGCAGCCTTTTGAGCCCCTCCATGAAGTTCGTAAACAGGACTGTATTTTAATACGTTCACGAGGCACACAATTTGAGTCCCTTCGAGAACATTTCTATGAACGTATTGAAAACTTATTTGGAGTGCCTAGTACCATTTTGTATAACAAAAAGAGAAAGATAGAGCAATCGATTTTTTTTTAAATATACCCCAGTTATATTAATTAAGATATCAATGCCAAGGTAGTGCTGCTGCAGGCGCTGAGTTTGTAAGAATTTGCAAATAAGATTAACAATGATAAAAAGGCATCTACTACACCCTGCACTAAAAACAGAAACCTAAGAAGTCCAACACATGGTAGTGAATTATGTCTAGGTGCATAAAATGGTTAATGCAGGCAGGTATTTCATCTCCTTTGTGTTTTAACCTTTGTATGTACATGTATGTTGTCATTGTATATTTTTTCGTACATCACTTTAAACTTTTTTGTTTTTCTTTCTTAGAAGTCATCTTTAAAATATTAAATGAAACAAATGTGATGGGGTATTGCAGATGCGTCTAATATTTGAAAGTAAACAATAATTATAGTGTCAGAAAATGAATTGTAATAGAGAACAGTGTGGACTCAGCGGAGGGCATGGGGAACGTCCCCCTTCCCCCATCGTATTATGACAAAAAATTACTGAAAACGTATTGAAGCTACATGTATTTGTAAGGGGTGAAGCAAGGCGTAAAATAAACGAGCAAAATGGTATCAGAAAATGAGATTCCAGGTAGTCTGGAAGGGTTAGACACTCCAGGTGTTTTCAATCGAAAATTTACCTGTACGCTGTATACCAACTGATGTGGCGCCCCGCTTATGCAGGCAACCATAAAAATTTTGCTCTCGTTGACTTTAAAGCTTACCAAGGAGAAAGCACCAAAGCGATTTAATAGGTGGAAATATTTCTAGTAAAAGCAATTCACATTATCACCATTTTGCATAGAGTTATGTTTTTCTCATTGATTGAGAAATTTTCAGACATGAGATCCCTATTTCAAGGCTGGATATATCACCCGAGAAGTGATATGTCCAGCCATCTGGGGATTTGTAAGGACAAACATTTCCTACTTAGCAACTAATGTTGGCGCTCCGCTTGGAAAGTAGTAAAAACAGACAACCATAGGATCTTTCGCTGGCGCCGACCTCAATTTTTTTTGAGGTTAACTTCCGGACGACCACCGAACTAAGGAATGCGATTTAAGAGGTATACATATAAAAGCAGATGGACGAAGATAAATATAGATGTAGATGAAAGCAATTGAAATTAGCACCATTTTCCAGAGCATTATGTTTTCCTCATTGATTGAAAAAATACACACATAAGATCCCTGTTTTAAGTTTGTGCAGCTTAGGATACCCGAAAAGTGCCATTTCATGCCACGGGAGAGGGAGGGGAGGTTAAGGCCAAAAGTTTTCTGGTACGCTGTGAGCCAACGCTAATTGCGGCACTCTCAATTAGTCCTTCTCAAGGCGAGAGTGAAACAGGCTACCTCCTAACGCCATACCCCCATCCACCCCTTTTGAAGACCTTAGGTAGGCGCCTGATATGTCCAATCAGTGACGATGGCAACATATCCCAATGGTTAGACATGATAGAGTCGCCCCTAAAAGAGAAGAAAAACAAGGCGGTCATGGATTTCGAGTATACCGCACATATCGCACATTGTGCAGAGTCGCTAAACAAACACAATATTTAGGTATAGTTTTTATTTTGTAGTAGAGACGGTTTTAAGATGTTCAGTAAATTACCCCAAGACAAACATAGGTGATCATTTCTCCACCACTTATTGTTCACACATTTACAATTTACATAACACGAGGTCACTTTGTATTTTCTAAAGTAGCCCCTGCATGATCATACGTTTGTCTATGAACATCATCTCTCTGCAAATGTATGGCATTTTTTACTGTTTCCCACTTGGAGCATACAGCAACGCGTGCGTGCAACGTTAAGTTAACATACAGACAAGGCCCAAATTTCTCAGACTTGGAGTGTCCTTAACTGTTAACTTTTGCAGAATATCTCAGAAATCGAGTAACACGTAAGNNAAAAGCGAAAGAAAGTTTTGGACATCTGTTGGAAAGCTGAAACATACAGCTAAGAATCTGAACACCGTTATGTATGTTGGACGTTGTTAAGCTTTGTTGGGAAGCCTCTCGACATGATCATATATTTGGTCAGGAATATCGTCATACAGGTGTATGATAACATTTAGGACAAACATATGATGGTGTAGATGGGACTTTAGAAGTGACGAGTCCCGCAAAACCCATGACCCACATATTTACACTGCATTTTTTATTTTAAATCATAAATTTATATTTTTGAATTGGTATGGACTTGCCTAGGTCCCCTTAACTGACCTCATGATTTAAACACGCTATGTATTGCAACCCATCCGCTACCGAAAAAAAAATAGATTGACAGGTCTGTATCAAAGCTTTCAAAAGACCGTGATTAAGATATCGATTATGCTATAGATTTGATTCCCACAGCTTCTCCTTTCCGTCAATCAGCTATTTATCAGAGCAAACCTAGAAGTGGGGAGGACTCCATGTTTGGCAGTACAGAAAGTGTTAAATTAGACATTATAACGATTTATTTATGTTATTATCAGAATTATAGCAACTTTTACTGTAAAAAAGTTGATCAGTCTAATAACTTTCATACACCATTCACAAACATATGACCCACAACATACTTAATGTGGAGTTTTGATTTTCCCTTCATGACGTCCGCTGAGCACAATTTGTCACATTATATTCATTCGGTTGGTTTAAACCTTATAGCTGTCATGAGGCAAACTAAATTAATGAATTAAAGTTGGTGGTATTATAAAGCGCTACTTATTTAAGTTTGTGGTCTTTAACGAACAGGTTCATAAAGTAATCAATTTTGTTCGTTTAATGTTCTTTGAGAAGAGAATCTACATATTTTACACAGAAAAACAGCTTTTAGATTGATTCGTTGATTCCGTGGTGGCATGATTGTAGGTGTGATAATACTATACGCACAATCACGCTCACGCACAATGATTGTTTAAAGAATATACTTTCATACTTAGACATTGTCACTTATACTTTAAATACATTAGCATGGCTTTTGTAGGATTGCAAATTAAAGATATTCATGAGACAATCTCGAAATTTTTAAGACGTTCCTTTAAATTTTCAATCAAGTCCTGCATTCAAAAGGTTCCAATAAGTCCCACACTTATGTTTGAATTGTTTCAAAAGATAGTCTTAAAACAATGCATGAAATGATAATAAAATGTGTCACATGTACTGCAATCCAGATCGAAATAATGAATGCAGAAACGGATACAGACATTGGGTGCAAACAAATTTTCTCTGCAAAAATTCTTGCGCCATTACCTTAAAAGGTATAAGTTGTAGGTTTTATCTGAGTAGCTTATGTCACAGTATTGCCGAAATAAAACAATCGGTACCAAATAAAAGGGATATATAAAGTTATGATGCTTTAGTTTGCATGGCTAATAAGGAATCTGTACAAATTTTGGACTAATGTTTTGGGTAATCTAATGAGATAGCTTGATTGGGCGTGGTATGTGAGAGCCAGGTGTTGTTTTTATTCACTTTATTCATTTAAATATGACAACACGTTTATCGTTACGATGTAAGTACGCCCTCTAAAGTACACTTTATTAGCCGTGTCTGTGTTACTTGAAGTACACACTTACCGACAAAGATAGTAAAATCTAAAAGGAATGGTCTTCCGTTTCAATCAATGGCGGTATGAATGGGTTTATTTCATTATCAAATAACTTAGCGAAAGTATATATAGTATACATTATTTGGCATTTAATGCGTTCTTCTCTATAATCAACCAAAAGGCAATTAAGGCAAATTGAAATAAAGAAAAGAAAAAGAAACAAGATCGTACTTTTTTAATGTGAAGACATTTAATCGTTCGATAAAAGCTGATATCATGTGTTTAATGCCTAACATATTAGACACTAATGCAAGCTTCTATTGCATTTTTACATCAATTGAGATTTACAGTATTAAGTATTTGAATGTTAAAAGAATCTGCCGACAAACAGCAAGTTCAAATGCATTGCCTAGGATGTATGGTTCCTCCGCCTGTACTGTCGCAATTTCCTGCTACCATTGCCTACTTGTTAGTAAATGGGACGTTGGGCTAAAACATGTTCTATGGGTACACCGTGGGTTTAAATGTACTAGACTTGAGTATTTCAGAACACATTTAAAGGGATTTCGACGAAATGTTGCGCTTGCCGTACGTTGCGGTTAAATATTGATTACGGTACATTCAAGTTTTCATCACGTATTACAATCTATCCTTGGTTCGCGCACAGATACAGTTTACTTAACAGTAGCACACTACATTACAGAAACTGACACAGACTTGAATTTGCAACAGAAATATAGAATCAATGTGGTATTATTTACCGTTGACATAAAATCAAATTATTGTTAAAAATATCGTCGATCTGAAAGATCTTATTGTTCTGAGGTCGTGTTACGCACACAATAGAACCAACTTGTAAGCCTTCACTGACCTAATTGGTATTCGAAGTGCAATAAGTACCAAAGTGGGTATATATCATCTTGTTGTATTTCTCCTTCTTTTCAAGATTTACCCCAGTTTGCTCTAATTAGCCATTTCACGATTTCATTGACTAATTAGTTTTTCTCAGTGGTGGCAATAATAGACTTTTCAATTAACTGTACCGTCCTGAAAGGCGATTTAAGTACCTTCTTATGTTATGACAGCTCCTAGTTACTTTCTGCCTAATTAACCACTGTCTCAATAGAACTTCATCGTTTTGTTATTTTAAATTTTCGATTTCTTAACCTTTAATTCCGCCTGACAGAACAAAGTCAATTTCAGTTTCGAGTGAATTGATCCTCCCTACATTGTTACATCATTTCAAGTTGATATATCGACTTTCATAAATTTATCAACATGAAAGAAGTTTATCTCGTATAATATATAGTTCACATTAGCTGTTGTGATATTATTTCAGTATTTTGTGGTATTTCTTCCTGTAATAGAATAATGAAACTAAAAAGACTTAAGTTGCATATTCAACCATACATGGAAAAAACATAACAACTGTACATAATTTAGACAAACCAGATATTTGTAATTTCAATTGGTTGTTTCATAATATGGTGTTTTAATATGCGTCTGACAAACTTGCGGAGGGGTGGCGATGGGAAGGCTTTGGGCAAATATGAGTCTTTTTGGAGAATAAACGACCATCCAGAGATGGCTAGTCATTCTCAGTCATGAAACAACGAAATTAAAACATGGGGTACTTGTAAATGTCTCCGATTTTATTTTTGAAACGTCTACCGTTGAGCTGTAAACAGGTAAACGGGAAGTACCCTGGTGACCATCATCAAACAAGAAGGATAGCACCTTAATTAGTTCGAAGGTGCGAGGTATACACACTACGTGATTGTAACTATGGTCTTATGCAAACTATGACATTAGGTATTAAATGATTAATTTGACGACCAGTATATACACTGTTAAGGTGGACTGTTACGGCCTTCCCATCAACTATTAGCCATTTACATGTCTTACAATGAAACACACTGTATCTGATTTGTCTTCGATAAATTATGTAAAAAATCAAAATGACTTCACTAAACATGTCATTGTTTTAAAGAAATTTTGTGAATCTCACACTGTACGTATATAAGGCAATTAGTTTCATTCGGGTGTACTGATTGGAAAAGCTAAGTAACTGATACTGAAAACGTTTTAAAAATTATGTATTTCACTTGTGCACTAATTTAATAGCTAGTTCTAAATTCTAATCAATTGCACTCATCTCCTCCTACTAAACCACTTCTAAATTCATTGATAATGTTTATCTCGGGAAATTTAAAGTAAGTTTTATGCAAGGGAAATATCAAGTAAAAAAAGAGAAATTGAATATATAATGTTTGAGTCACAAATGCAATCTTTCGTTCTCGCAAGTAGTAATTTTAAGTTTTAAAATCAAATAAGAGCTATAAATAGCAATATCAATTGGCACAGGAAGAAAAGATTTCCAGTTTCTTTATGATAAACGTTTGTAGGGTTATTGCAAAGAAAGAGAACGAGAATGGAATTGACAAACAGAAACAGAAGCTCAAAAGATATTTACTTCCTGATTTTATTTTGGGATCAAGAATTAACTTGTCAAAAAAAAAACTTTTGTCCGTGACAATGACAAACTACCCACCCACCTCCCTGTTCTACTCCATCGAGACTGAGTAAGGTTTTTGTGTTCATTGACTTGTACGAGGTACATTCTCAGAAGAGTATTCATGTAATGTCTGGCTTGAATTTTGTGTCTAAAGATGTTTTCTTGTGAAAGTACTTCAGAAGACTTCGATTTTTGTGTAATGATTGCAACATTATTCAAAATTTCGTCCCAAGATGTATTAATAATAACCTTGCGACAAAAGCCATATCATGAGTACGCTATTTACTATTTCACCTGACGTGAATAATTTCATCGAATATATTTTTATCTATGCGCACAGCGATTGAAAATATTGGCATTCTGCACAGTATTCCAGATGAATGACTTATAACCTGACACAATACAAGAAAGAAGAAAAACATCTTTTTTTCTTTTTGCAAATAATAAGTTTTCCATTAGTTAGTATTCTCTCGGAGTAAGTTTATTGCTGGTATAAAGTTTGTAGCTATAGAATTATATTCTGAATTTATAAAATTCCTGGAAGTACGTATGGGGATATGTTGATTATCACTGACACAACAACATTGCATGCAACTCATCTGTAGTACTGTGCGTGTGTTAAGATTTGAAAGAGGGTAATTAAACGAAGAACAAGTTCAACTTAATGAACGCTGATTAACAATTCTTTGTCAAAACAATGAAATAGTATACTGCTAATATTGCTACCCCCCCCTGCCCGCACACACCTCAAAAAGTAATGAAATTGTTTGAAGCTTATTATTATCAGTTGGAATGTTTCACAGAACGAAAGTTTGATTTGTGGGAGTTGTTTTGTCAAAGCACGGTCAATAGATCATTGGACCATTTACACCTGTTTTTGTTGGTTAGTAATTAATTCACATATACATACTATACCAAATAGGTACTTCATATGAAGTAATAATCTTATCACAAAAGAATCNNTAATAAAAAAAAAGCAATTTGTCTTTTCCAGAGATTTTTGCAATTGAAGGAAAAAAGCCAATTATCAAAGTCCAATTAATTTTACGCTTGAATTCGTGGTTTTCTTTCTTCCAACAGATAAAGAAATTAGTTTCATATCTGGGAGTGTACTAAGCAATGGGAAAAATGATTTAGAACATGTCAAAAAATGTGAAATTTTGAGTAATGGAATGTGTTCAATCAAAACTATTGTATTTGTGTTGTTGTTTTTCATTTCAGTTCTACGCTAGAAACTTTCAGATCTTTGAAAGTAGAAAACGAAAAAATATGCATATTTTTCTTTTTGTCTATCCCGCATAAAATGGCAACCAAGCTGGCATACATTTTGCATAACATGCACCGTACGTCTAGTAACACAAAATGCTTCTCGGTGAAAATATTACTTAAGTTTTAATATATGCACTATCTCAAGGTTAGTGCAAAAGATTTTTATTACATTATAACAAGCCTTGTTCTGTTATTTGTGTTTGCCTTTGCTTCTTTGGTCTTGCGATTCCTTCTGTGTCTGTGTATGGTGTTTTGATATATGTATGCAAACTACGGAAATTAATTATTTCGTACTAACACAACCAAATGTTTTTCTAAAGACTCAACTTATTCCGAATTGAATGTGCTAAACTCAAAGTGGGTGTTTTTCGAACTCCTTTCGTTTACATTTTGCGTTTTAAATTTATTACAAGAGGATGAAGAGAGATTATAAGTCATCTGGTATGTTATGGATCCCTCCATACTATACCACCACCATCTTAAATGCAACACTTGAAAGGCTGTCTGCCGATCCTGATGAAGACAATAATAATATGTAAAGAAAGTCTTCTTTATCCATTCACAAGTTGCAATAAACCATATCATGTGAAAAAATGCTTTAGTTATAACTCGTCATAAAGTATGAAATGTTTCGCTGGGATTCAAAGTTGTAACTAAATCTTTAAAAAATAAGTGTCAGCTTTGAAAAACACTTTTGAATGAGGGTAGACTTTTCAAATCGATTAAACTCATTTGCAACCATTATTTTTGTCATTATAGAAAGTATTCTTACAAACATTTGTTCATCTACGAGTTGAGAAGTCACGTAATGAGATCAACAATCAGTTTCGCGTAAAACAAACCCTGCATCATTACTTCTCACATTTTACAGAACCTGTGTATATATCGGAAGTATAGAGTAAATTAATGGGTCTGATACCGTGTATGTAGTTCATAATAACTGTAACTGCCATCTGAAATTGTAAATCGAAGGCATCTCAAGTAGGTATAAAGTGTCTATTCTATTGACCAAGTCTTCATGTTGAAGATACAACCTCCTTCAATTCTTCATAAAAAATAGAACCATTTTTATATTGTACAGCAACGAGATAAACACACTTGCAGACTACAAATTGGTAAACTACGACAATGGCAAATAACTCTTAACCATTACAGACTGGGTTTGGTTTTTACGGATATTGCAACTACAGTAAATTAGACACACCTGATCTAATTCGTGGAGCATGCTTACACTGAATGAACTCAACTCACCACTGTAAGGTATCGCCCCCTCTGTACCTTGAGTTTGTAACCACCTTGTGTATGGATTTTCAGTCTGGTCATATAGTCCACCGATGTGACTCACTTTGCTCATATCTGTAGGTAGATCTCGTGAGCTAACTCTCACTTCTGGACTAGCTTGACGATGGGATGGGATACCGTCTCTTCCTTTCGAACCAATAAGTGATGGAGATGGGTGGCTATCGAAACTGTATCCGTTTGCTTCTGCAGCTTGTGAGATGCCGTGTGGCATGGAGCGCAGGCAGTCCTCGGTACTAATTCCACTTCTTGAGGAAGAGTCGTTGGTCGAAGTTAAGCCGGCTGCTGCGGCGGCAACAACAGCAGCTTCTGGCATATCCAAGATATCTTTAACTGAAAAACTCGTCTTAGCGTTGATAATAGTTTCAGTATCTTCCATCATACGAAACTTGTTTGCTTCGTTAAAAAAGTTTTGCTATCACCGATTAATTCTCCATAAGACATGGAAATCGTCTACAAAAAGTCCCGAGAATATGTTGTTATAGAACCAGGTAATCTGTGTGAGGAATATGGTAGCGAAAATTTCATTTGAAGGAAAATGTGAAGAACGTATTCTACAAAATAAAAGTGCAAGACAAAATGAAGGGAGGGATCTCACTGCTCTTATTTGATAGTATTCTGACAATAAACTAAACAAAATAAAGGTTAATAATACTTCAACGTTCTCTTTAACGTTTTTAAACACGTCTCGTTCTGCCCAGTCACCTATTCCATATCGTAAATAGACTCTGGTATGTAATGTACATTGAACATCCGTTCTGATGCACATTTCTCTTTGTTCTTTAAGGTGGGTGCTCAAATGATCTAAACAATTAACAGTCTAACACAACACAACACACGCAAAAATTATTGATAAAAACAAGTTTTCTTCTTAAGTGAACAATGTCGTTGGTACAAACTACCGATAAAAACATATTAGTGTACCATTTTATCACAAGGGGAAAAAAAAACTTAGAGAATTGTAAACACTTGTAACCTACGATTTCATAGAATCAGCAAGCCCTCGAAATTGGATTATCCTCTCCATAAGAAAACAAGCCTCTCCCGTTAGTGAGTGTCGAGGGCTGTATTGTTGAAGCACCAGGAAGTTAGGGTTTTGTACAAACCACTCATGGCCCTAAGACGTGAATCTGAGCAAGCAGTCTCACTTTGCTGTTCAAGTTGGTTGGCAAGTACAGTATAATACACTAGACTTTTAATTGATGACAATACTACTACGCTCAGAAGTCACGGGTAATTGATCGTTTGCTCTGACATGATTCGTCGAAGGCCTCTGTCCTTCATGAATAATCATCGCTACAAAGCTGGAGTTCGGAAAGTGCGGCTGTTGACTTTTGTACTTGTAAACAATTCGACAGTGATAAGTACCGTACACATTGTATTCTATATTCGTTGCTATAGGCATGTTCAAAGCCAAGATATGGACTATTCAACGCTACTGTAAGGATATAACTCTGTCGTAAACTTCATTTGTGAAACGACTCAGTGACATTTAAGACTTCGGTCATAACAAATGTATAGGCTTATATATTGGTGTTTATACATATCATTTTGCTGCAATATGCTTATTGAATTATCGTCTCACCCTACATAGTATCGACACAAGAGACCATTGAAATGAAGTGAGATACACACACAAAATGTTGAAACCATGACACCACAATATGAACAGGTACTTGTTATTAAAAGTCAAGTTAATAACACTGTGGTTTCAATCACCACGTAACGATGCAAAACACTGTGAGATAGGATGTGGGTATATGAACATTACATCATCGCTCCATGTACCATCCATATATGGTATATATGGTACCATTTACAACATAACCTCGCCCCACGTATATATTACCTACAAACTATGCACGCAAATACTGCATCAACTGTCTATTTATTTACTGCATCGTAACGAGCACACAAAAAGTAGGAAAATAGTCAAAACTTTAGTGTAACTTAAGTCCACAGACAACGATGCTTATGATGTGATCCGGACCTAATTTCCTAACTTTCGTTCAGATGGTACTTTGCGTTCTTAGTCTATGACCACACTTCTGGTGGATTGCGACCAAACAGAAGGAAAAGGGAACTCTACAAAACTTAAGCTTTGATAAGAAACATCATATTATCAGGACATTATGGTTAAAGTCTTCATCAAATTTAAGCAGGAGGTTTTAAAAAAAAACCTTTTTGGTCATTTGATACCAATTTAGAAAATAATACATTAGCCACGTTTCTTTTAAAAGAAATTGTGAGTGTTAATTATTAAAGAGAAAAAAGATGATTTAAGTGAGGGAAAGCGGACTTTTGTGATAAATGTGAGGCACTTCTGTGCTACCCTGCGAATACTGCCACAACAAAAATCCTTTTTGTGGTCACATGGAGAAGTACATATGAGTTTTACTGTGAGAAGTGTAACCAGTCTTCTTTTTTGTATTTTTGAAGACAAAGGGATAACGAACAGTACATCCTACATGAAGACTTGCAGTTTCGAGGCAATGACAAGTGCATTTGTCCCCTCTCTTATAAATTAATAAAAGCATAATTCATTGAAAGCAAGCACTGTACAGAAGCAATAGTCTGGCCAGCAAATCACACAATCCAAACCAAGGTTTCAAATTCCGTAAGAACTTCAACATAATATATGATTCAAAACCTCAAAGTACTGCATACTATTTAGTTATAAAGATTATTTAAGTATGAGTGTATTTATTTCTAGAATCTCCGAAGTTGCTTGTATTAATTACCACAACATCTTTTGCACGTATGGAATATTCTTTATACACGGTACCAATACAATATTTGATTAAGTATTTAATCGATGTTCCTTACAAAAAATGTGTAACGAAAGAAAACCTGGATAAGGGAACTTCTTGCCTTGTGGATGAAATACAGACGTTTGAAGATTGTTTACAGGTGATGGCACCATAATGCTCAATGTACGAAGAGGTATCGCTATTGATTAATTCATCCCAATTACACCCCTCCACATAAAATGCTAGTTCTAGCTATACAGTTCAATCTTGACAATTACCTTTGACTGGTTTCCCCTTCAACAGACTGGACCACCACCGTCGGACCACGGAGGAACACACTGGACGTGCTTTCCTTTGGAGATGATTTGTCACATCTATTTTAATCTCAACCTATCGACCTAAGGTAACTTCACCAGAACAATAAGATTTAAAAGAAATTCTCTTTTGTGAAACCTCTCGTCACAGACACCTGGGAATCAGCATCACTATTGTGAAGGAATGATTGAAAAGGAACAACCCTTTGATCTTTGCCGCATACCTTCCCGAAACCTGTTTTCTTTTTTTCTTTTTGGGAGTGTAATCTACTCCCTGACAGCAGGGCATCACTGTGAGGAATGGTAAGTCAATTACCCTGATAAGCTTCTTTACAGTGTCCACATATATGGTAGTCCATACTTAACTCACTGATAGGAAAGATAATGAAGTGATAAACAAATTTGAAGTATGTAACCCTCTCAAAGAAGAATCCTTTAGTTGTTGTTTTCTGAATCTGCCAGTTAGTTAACCTGCTCCGACTTAGAGCAAAAATGACTTTCATGAGGTCAGATACCGATGATAGTTTAATATTCTGTTACCAGTCTCTGTTTAATGATGTTGTTACACTTTACATTTCATTAAAGGGTGTTAAAGCACGATTCCTTTCTTTGTGTTACGAAAAAACTGAACATAAATATTGAGGTCAGGTGCTTTTATTATGGATAAAAAATTCGTCGTTGCGTTATGGATACTAAGTAAAATCTTTTCATCTTGTCACGAATCATTATTTATTTTTTCGAATCGTAGATAAGCTTGTAACACGCCCTCCCCCTCCTCCTGGTTTGCTTGTAAGACGTGACGTACTTTTTAATGCAGACCTTAATTGGTACCGTAGGCAAAAGTTTCAATCCATTTATAAGAAATAAAGCTGCAACAAAGACTGACTTGTTATTGTTTATTCCTTTTGAGCTAAAATATACAAAATGCATAACGTCAAGGAATTTCTCACAACATCACCCACTAAATTTTGCTGTCTTTGCAGAAAATTCACGTCAGTCAATCCTCGCATGATGTGTGTTTACACATGAAGTCATGCATAGGCCTATGCATGTCCAGTCGTGATTTTACATAGCCTTCTATGAACCAGCAGTATGCTCCATATCCGTCGTTGATAGGCCTAACTTTGAAGTTTTTCAATTTCCATTATACGGGGACAGATTTGGAAAGTCCACTTAATAATCATGTGACATTCTTGCTTTACAATTTGTCCAAGATTGATCTGCAAGCCAAAAATCTATCTGTATATCCGTAATATAGGTCACCATATATCGTCAATTGTTTTATTTTGTTACTGACCAGTCGCTTTAACCGATTACGTTCCCGTTACATTTGTATTTTCTTTAGAATATACATCAAGAGTAGTAATGTATGCTGGAATCTATTGGCCGACATGTTCC
>VJOZ01013705.1:0-19523 GCA_009801055.1 Stichopus horrens | reverse complement strand
ACATCAATCTTTATTAATATCAACTCAATGAGCCTCTTTAAAAGTGGACAAGTTGAAAATTAACACAATTATCAGTAGTGTAAAATGGATCCTAGATTTGGCATAAGATTGTGCCAAACTAAGAGCCTCCTCCATTTTACAGCACACTGAGGATTTTTCTGCAGGTTGAAGTAACCTTTCATTTATGTTTTTAAAAGAACAGAGGGAAACTGCTTTCAAGTTTGAGTGAAATAGTCTTTCACTTTTTCTCACTGTACTGGTATTGATTTTTTATGGTATCCTCAAGTTCCCCTCAACATAATGTCCTTCCTTTACATTCTAGGAATTGGAATTCTGAATTCCTGACACCAATTAAACATAAGAGTAAACAAGTGGTGCTAATTTGCAATCTTTACAACTTCAACTGCTTCAGAGGGTTATTATCTAATAGTACCTTATATGGTCTAAGCCATTAATATGTCAGAATTGCCTTATCTTCTGCAGTAGACTGTATTTGTACACCAGATACAGACAGCTGGTTTGAACCGCTATTTGCACCCAGTCTGATGAAATTCAAGATTGTACATTAAAGAAAAACACTATCTGAAAACGATCAAACCTTGAAATGTAGTGGACTTGAATCATCAATAAAGCCAGGCCAAGTGAGGTTTTACCGATTTACCGATTTTACTTCTCATTTTTGTAACTACCAAATGCTAAATAGCTGAGAAATTTTCAAATGGCATACATGCAGTATGCTACCCTGGAGTTCTGTTTACCAGATTATGGTCACAGTTCTGTATGGTTTTTTAATTTGAACCACAGTGGATCCGCTCCTAACAAAGAAACTCAACTCTGTGAGAGCATAAACAGAAGTGATGTTGAAGAGAAGAGCAACAGAGAATTACATAGGACTTTGCTGAAGCTATAAAAATGAACTTTTGGAAAGACTGCGAGTAAATACCAAGCTTCAGCTGTAACTCAATCGAAATAGTGTGACCCAACAAACCAGACTGCAATGATACGTAAGCTCAAGCTTGGCAAAAACTGCAGGTAACTGTAAATTTATTGCATAAAAAAATGTGAAGATTATAACAAATGCAAAACGATGATGTGAAACAATACTTCAAGAAGTCCACAGGGAAAATACTGAAAGTTTAATCACAAGACCAACAAATTGTTAAAGACTTGGTGCAGTGAAGGAAGTTCAAGGGATGTTTTCCAGAAACATGTGCTCATCTATGAGGTTCATACAAATTTGGTTTCACTGAGCCCTCTAATCATCTTTCACATTGCTACCACATCTTATGTAGACCAATGGATGGTGTCCTTGCAAGAGAAAAATGAGTAAATGAAAACAAAACTAGGATTTACGTTACCGGAGTCGGACCAATTCGCCTGTGTGTAGTAGTTGGCTGAATGTTTGATGCCGCTGCTTTCTTTTTAGCATCTCCATCTTTCTTTTCTTCAGCTGAAAAATAGACCATAACGTATCAGAATTAAAGTTCTAAATTAAGATGAGTGCGCACCAACTGGAAATTTCAGATGTAAGCATCTCTTTATTCCTGTTTTAAGACTTCTGTCACCCTGCAACAACATATTTAATCACATTTTCAAGCACCTTTCTTGACGGGGGTGTGCTGCACTACTCCTGTACATATATGTGACAAGTACTGTAGGCCTATGTGCCTCACACCAATAAAGCAAAATGATGAAATTGTGACACAAATGAAATAATATGTAACAGTTTCTGCACAATTTAGGGTTTTCTCTGAGTTAACAACAAACTGCAGGAGAAACCTGAAAACTGACCATTGTCCCGTGCCATGACTTTGTAGCAGTTTTGAGGATTGTAATAACGTCATCCAACAACAAACACACGCCCACTTTACAATGGCCCTTTTAAATGGTAGCCACTTTTGGGAGAACTTTGGGCAAAAGGCATTAATACTATAGGCCTACCTTGACCTATTACCTTAGCCTACGCCTATAAGCAAGTTCTTGTTTAGTGTCGGTACTGGCAAGCCGATTAACTTACTGTAGGCCTATATTATTTACGGGCTAAGTTTATAGTTTGTTTGGCTACTTGCAGCAATTGCTTTACAACTTTCGTGAAGGAGAGTCTGATCTAAGAAGTTTATGCAACATGCTAGCCGTGAAAGGAAGAGTCCCACTCAATTCCAATTTATCTAAACGTCAACCTCACTGAGGCTTGTTATTATTCTAATCCAAACAACTTACGTTTTGAGGATGAAATCAATGGGGGAGCGACTTCGGTGTCTGGTTTCGGAGAGTCTGGTTTGTTTGCTTCCTTTTCACTCGGGCCTCCGTCAGCTCCAGGACTATCTTTTCCTCCATCATCACCTTCCATTTTACGAGTTTAAAGTTATTTAACGTAATAATATACTCCAAGTAAAACTATATTTTCACATCCGTAAAGAACTTGGCTGGGCCTTTGAAGAGGTCCCAGGCTTATCAGACAGTTTCAATATGTAATGTAGAGCATACAGATTGTCCTCGATATCGATCGATGAAGGTGCTTATGTGTGTTCGCTATTGGTACTACGCTCTGGGAGAACTGTCTATAGTACAACACAGGTGCACACAGTTAGAGCAGGTGAAAGTAAAGATCTATAAAACAAACATACACCGCTATATCAAAATAGTTGCCTTAAATGGGATCAACACATTGTATGCAAACGACTCAAAGTGCACACGATGATTTAAAAGTGACATTTCGCTTCGTACGTAGCTATATTCACAAACATTTTGTGCAAACGAATGAAAATTTAGACAGAGTTAACTGATGGTGTATTATTCTTCCGCCATGGAATCGCTGGTCACTATGGTAACAAGGAGTGATGCGTCTACGTCTTAAAAATCTCTAACCTTGGCATGAGAAAAGTTTGCAAGCAGTGCACACGTTCGTACAGCACAACTGAGCCAGTGACTGCATGTGAGACATATATGCTATAGGATATCACCAAAGATCAATCAACCTCTCGGTTCCATGTAGCATCGTAGGGTGTTTCAGATGTAAAAGGTCTGAGTTCATGGCCACTGTACTGGCGGAGCAGGGTTTTACAAAAGTTTGCTCAGAAGATGTTTCATAATAAGTACGCCTGCGCCATGGGCCATTTCGTAAGTTCAAGAATCTCTTTAATTGAAGGACTGGAGGATAGGGATCGAGTTGTAAAATACACCTGACATAACTTATGCACTTTCTCCAAATCCAGTAGGATCATACATGTTTAACAGTTGATCTGTGGTACGAAAATAATCTGCCAGTGATACATTTTGTAAGAGAGCGTCTCAGGAGAGATAAAAAGACGTTTCACATTTGAATTATTCTTATATTGTGGCCGGCAAGATAATATTCATGAGGATGTCTTTTATGCCCCCCCCCCATAATGAACTTGGGAGGTTATCAATGCTAACCCGGTCTCTACAAGAAGACATTTATGGCCTTCAATCAATAACGTTCCTCGTGCAAAGTTAAGAAGGGGCATAAAACGCATGCTCATGAATATTATCTTGCGGGCCACAACATAAGGAAATAAAAAAAAACTTAGGAAAACTTAGCGTTTTTTTTATCTCTAATCTCTACTTGGGCGCTAACACAACTTGTCATTGGCGGATCATTTTTTACCACAAATCTGGTAAATAAATATGCTTCTTTTCGATCTGGAGAAAGAAACGGATCAAAAGGTTAGTAAAAGTCGCTGTTTTTCCAAAATCTACCATAGCCCTATCAGGGCTTGGCCTCAGTGGATCCGTGATCCGTGCATATAGGACGTGCTGTGTAATGGGAGAGACTTCCAACCCCTTAAATTTCGCCGCTAAGAAATCATTAATTGCAATGCAGAGCTCGGGGAGGGGGATCTTTTTTTTTAGGGGTTGAACAATAAAAGGACACATCAAGACTATCTATAGGTAGAGCTGACGGGGAGCGTCCAAGAAAAAAGTTTGGATTTGCGAGCCTGTTTTGAATATAACCAGCCTTGAAATAGATATCTCATCTACAATTGCTGAATTAAAAAAAAAAGCAAAACGCTGTGAAAAATAAGCAATTAATATCAGATGAGTTTAGATGATGCCGAAATTCTAATGAAGTATATCCTCTTTCATTTACTCCTGGAGCCTACCTTATATATAAAGCTCCCACTCTTTTCATTTTCATTATTCCCAAAGGCCCAGGCCCTGATATGCAGCTAGGTTACCATCGCGAGGCACTAATATAAGGGGGGGGCGAAATTCCTGGGGAGCGGCTCAAATTGCTACTGTCATCAATCGCATACCATATAGCTAGTATATAGCGCTAAGGCTATATCTAAGCGGAGGACCACTATCAGTTGGTTCGGAGCGTACGGGAATACCACCATATTGCTGGTAGTTGTCACTTCAATTTTCTTTCTTGTGCCCCCAACACCCCCAAAACGTTGAGTGGGATCATAGCTGCTGATCTCCTTCCCCTCGGTCATACACAGTGGCGTGTGCAGAATTTTCAGAGGTGGTGGGGGGGGGACCCAACCTATATTACTATACTATAGTACTATACGGGCCGCCGATACGGGCACATTCCGGTACCACTCTAGAATCGCCCGGAAAGTACCTCGAATAGTTCTACGGGTCGAATACGGGACTATTCTTGACTGTGTGAGAGTAGCTTTAGAATCAATATTAAAACCAAGCAACAATTAAGTTATCAGAATGCCTGTCTCGTAGGCAGTAACATTGCAGTGGCGGATTTTTAGGGGAACGCCAACTCTATTGATTTGTGACAAAAATTAAAAGGTGAGCAAGAACGATAATTGACTTAAGGAGAAGGGAAAGTAAGAGTAGCAATGTAGTATGTACAAAGAACAAAGAAGAACATATGGAAAATTATCATCATTTCGTATCTGATCCTCTTCTGAAAGCAAAACTTTCTAAGTCGGGAGTATCCCCTAGCCTTAGACCCCTACCCCATGGAGACGATCTATTGGCAACCCCAGTATCACAATGTACTGGATACGCCACAGCTTATAGGCCTACTGCGCAGGGGCGTAGCCAGGTTCGTTTAGTGAGAGGGAAAATCGACTTATCGTCCCTACTCTTGACCTTCGCCCTTGACTAGGAATATATAAGGGAACGGGGTAGGGGGTGTCTCCCTGACGGGGCTTAAGCCCGGATTTCAAATCAGTTAGTCCATAGATACGTGGCATGAGGAGAGAGCGAAAAGGTTAGAGTATCAACCTTCTCTTTGCTTAAAAAGGATTTGTTTTTGCCCTCATTAGTCGCCCAATCGAGGTGCAGAATTATTTCATTGACACTTGCACCATGCATGAACCTAAAATAATGGTTACCGGACGGAAAAAGTATTGAAAGGGGGCTGAGTGGAGGCTAAGCGGAATGCCACCGCCATGCAGTTTAATTTTTCAAATTTAAAACCTCCACATGGCCTGAAACGGCACTTCGCGGGTGTTCCAAAGCTGCATTTACCCAGCCTTGAAATAGGAATCTCATGCCTGAAATTTCTCAATTAATGAGATAAAAATCAATGTGTGAAAAATGGTAATACATATCAAATGAATGATATACAGAACAGATATCATATTAAGACGATACAAGAATGATAATGAATTATGCATCCTGTTACATTTATTCTTGAAACAGTTGGCAAATTGTACGGGGTGGCTGAACATACCTCTAGGCCCCACTTTTTATTGATTATTAATGACACACCTTAAGCTAGGAAAAAAAAAATAAAATTGGGATAGGCGGTTGAACATCTAACGCAACTAACTGACAAATGAAAATCTTTCAGGGGAAAACGCCTGGGTAAAACATGGCGTGTTGTATGAACCCATCGTGTAAGAGTTTCAACTGTTTTTTTTTTTTTATAAATAAAAATGATAATAACGTACTTTTAAGTGTTAGGATTGACATACTTTGAAGCAGTAAAATTGTTCACGTGTACTTTTAAGTAGTGATATGTAATGACCGAATATTGGTTCTTGTTTTCAATTGCCATAGTTCGCATTCGCTGACACACAAATACTTTTGATGTTTTCTTTTTTTTCAATTGAGCGCTAGTTCTGGAAAAATGGAGGAACATTGTTTTCAGAATCTATGACATCATTAACATCCAACGTTTTTTATTGTTGCTAATGGTAAACATGGTATAGGGTCCTTGATGAGTTCATATGGGGGGTCTGGATTACAGGGNNTTAACTTGTTATGTTATGTTAATGCGTGCTGCATGAAAATAAATATGCTGACTGTTCTGCTGCGGATTCCATTCCTTAATAACGTAGTATACCTCGGTATATACTGCATGTAAGCAACAGGCGCATGTATACATGGTCAATCGAAACATTGAACTAACGATTTCACACCTTCAAGATGAACACGTTTGTTTCTCTTGTGCTGTTAGTCTGTTTCGTCTTAGTTTTCGATATCACAAAAAAAGATCACACCTGTGAAGCCAGTTTCCCAGTCCTCAGTTTCTCAATTCCTCCCCTGCAAACTCTGTCAGATTATCATGCCTGCCTACCTCTCGTCCTTTTTTATATTTGGTTTTGTGTTCTCCTTTATTTTTCAAAATCATCCATCGAGGCCCAAAATATTCTGTGGTCAGGGGGGAGGGCGAGCTCTGCCCCTGTAGCCAAACTCTCCTGTGAAGGTCGACTTCTCTCAGTAGGACCTGCCTGTGAAACGGTCTCATATTTTGTTTTCTTCCATTTTTTTGCAAGTATGGAAAAGGGATAAAAAAGTGAAAAATTGCAACATCGGAAATTCGAGGGATCCGGATGTCGGCGAACCTACCCCCAGGGCCCCCCCCTTAATCCGCCCCTGCATGGAGGCTTGGTAATCTTAAACAGATGTCCAAGAGTATCAGAATCCACTGCTTCCTACATGAGCTGGTCATTTGCATATCAGTAATCATTATAGAGATCATACGCCACGTAAACATTTTATATGTGGGAAATTCAAAAGCGTTACCGAACAACATACCCCAATAGACAGCCACATGTTTTCAAGATATTCTTACCGGGAGTTCTCCATTTCACTGGCATATGGCAAGCCGTTTTACTTTCATTCTTTTTGTTATGATATCGTGAAATAGTTAGTGATATCATTAAGATATCTACAATTATTTAAATGATATTTTCAATCAATTGTAGAGATATCTCCAATCTTTCCTATCAGCTATTTGCTAATATCAATAAATCAATGTCATGATTTCTGGAATATATTTCATCTGTAACTGATGAATCTTATACAGATATCGAAACTTAAATGATTGATATCATTAATTTAGTGACAGATATCATTGAATCTATAGAAGATACAGTAATAAAACATCACATATCGTTAATTCCTGTTTTTCAATGATACCTTCAATTCGAATTGATAATGTCATAAACTATGACACCACATATCATTAATTCTGACTTATTTAAAGATATCTTTAATTCGAATTAGTAATATCATCAAATATGACGTCCCATATCTAAAGTTCTGGTCTGTTAAATGATTTCTTCAATTAGAATTGATGAAATCATCAAATATGACGTCACATATCGTTAATTCTGGCTTATTTAAAGATATTTTTAATTCGAATAAGTGATATCATCAAATATGACGTCACACATCGTCACAAAAGTTCAGTAGACATTGTTGGGGCATGGAGAGTGTTATTCTTTGCATACAGAAAATGTCTCTTCCTAATTTAAGTTTGATTTCTTGGAAGTTCTTTTTTCTTCATGCGTGTCTGTGGTAACCCTGCACTTAGTCGCAGTACCCATGGTTACTACGACATAAGTGTTTACCACAGACACGTATATTTTTGTCGCAGAAGCAATAGGTCACCGAATTTGTGGCAGAAATCGTCCGCTTTGTCTCAGTTTTCGGATAATCCTTTTTGTCGCAGAAGGTTAACCGACCTTTGTCGCAGAAATAGCTGGGATAAACAGGGGCTTGCGTTCAAAGAAACTTCTGGATACAGGCATGCAATCATGTCGGATAATTTCAGTGGGCCTTAAAATGTGATCCACCGGACCCCTGTCATTGTACCCCCCCCCTTATCTTCCCATCCTAATGCAACTTTACTCGTGCACTGCACAGTTGGACGTTTAATATAGAGCCTATAAATAAGGTATGATACAAAACTAAAGGACGAATTTTGTCTCACTCTAAAATCTTCTCAATGGTTCATATTATGGCTATAAAACTTTTCGACAGTCTTTCGGACTTTTTTTAAAATTAATCTCATTGAAAATCATGATGTTAAAACAATGGCATTGCTAGTCATATCGACCGGTCAATTTAAATGAGGAGGACCAACACCATGGCCCTAGAAAATAATCTGTGTTTAGTAAAAATTTAGTGAGTATGGTATCACTCCCGTCATTTCTGTCAATAGTTACGTCGGGAAAAGGCGAAACGCTTTTTTTTTCTTTTTTTTTGCAAAGGGTTGAGGGGCATGTCGATGATTCCCTTCTAACAGTACATTTTGCAATATACCAAACTCATGGTGGCCAACCTTCGGCCCACGGGCCAAATGATGTCATCGAAGAGGCATCATTGCGTTCTATAATCCCCCTTCCAACAAAGATAAAAAAGTAAAGAGAACCAAAATAAATAAAGGAAACAGGTAAGCGAAACAAAGAAATTAAGACTTTATTAATGTAAAGTTTAATTGTAGTAAATTGTGCTTTGTTGTCAAATTTTACACTCACTATATATCTATACGCCGACAGTCTCAGTTTTTTTTCTCATCACATTGTTTTGGCACTCTGGCACTGTACCATGCGAAGACATGTCTGCATTTATATAATTTCTGATTGGCTCATATAATTCTATTGTCTTACTCGTCACGTGTCTCAGGGACTCAACATATTTCTTTACATTAATTTGTTATTACAACAAAGATACAAAAAGAGACGTTGGCTTGATTTCGGGACTGTGATTTGCTGTCCGCCACGAAGTTCAAAGGTGACATTGTGGCTGCTTGATAAAAAGTTAGCCACCACCTGACCTAGATAAACATCTTAGGCTGAAAAAAACCGCTGTTACTTTTGAAAGATAAACTTAAAGAGTTCGAGAAGTCACAAATTAGCCATTTTGCAGAGTTAGGGTGAAGCAATTATTCGTCAAAATGGCAAATTCGAAATATTGTCATTTTGTGACAGTGTCGAGATGTTCTAACAAGATGTTCCAAAATGTCTGGTCACAAAATTTCAAAAATCAAATTGAATCATTACTTACCTATTCATGCTCCGTTGTATGTGAAACACTGGGCTCCTCTTAGTTTTACCTTTTGTCATAAGTATGTTAAGAAAATTTGACAGGTTTAGAAAAAATTAGAGGATTCGTGTCTGAACAACAGCCGGCGATCAACTTCAATAATAGAGGACGCTATATAAATTTCAACTCAGTCACCAAGCTAGCTGGAACTGGTCCTGTAACTCCCAGTGCTGCGAGTGTCAGTTCGTGTCACTTATGCACAGAGTATGTGCATTACACAACGTATTTGCCTACCTGTTGGTATATACAGTCTAGTACTGTGTAACATAAACCGGACCTAAACCAGAACGATAATTTACAGGGACTATTGACACCTACTCGGTCGCCTGGTGTAATATTATATTTTCTTTCTGCTGTGGATTGATTTGCATGACAGTCATATAATTTTCAACTATGGGTGAGTGTCTTATGACAGAAACGATTGTTTAGGAATCAGTTCAAGATTAGTCGTTGAGTATTAATGTGTAAGCAGCAAAGAAAAATATGATTATTGAAGGCGTATCCTAATGGCATAATGCCATGGATGTTAGTACACAGCTTACGTTACCGTTAGATAGGCCTATGACTTCCGGAATTTTCACTCAATAATCATTGCAATTTTGATAACAGCCAGCTCTAAACTTGTGTACTTAACCTGGTTTCATTTTCGCTAAGATCCGCGAAGTGTAACGGGCCTGAAGTAGTTGTTATGTTCCTGTTGCTTCTGGACTATCCAAAGTCGGGTCGAAGCCGCAAGTGTATTTTGTGGGCCTAAGTTAGCTAGGCGTACTCCTTACAAGTTACATGATACAGATCCAAGACTAGGCCTAACTCACTGTTAATGTTATGTTTGGTCTACGAAGACTCAGCGTAGGCCTGGGCATAGCACTTCATCATTTATGGGCCTAGCTTTGGAGCAAATTTAGTGTTAGGATCGTAACTCATTTGCCTAGGCACTCACAAAACTCAGTGTCCCAGTAGCCAATGTCTACTTTCATTTAAGCCCACATTCATGTAGCACTAACAAGTCATGTGGAAGATTTTGCCTAAAGACTCAAGTTGTAAGTCAGGCATATGGTATTCTGATGCAGCTAGGCCCTGACAAAGGCCTATCGCTGAAGTGTTCGGAATTTCTGATCTCACCTGCCTATTGTTCGCATGCAAACAGGAACTGTTGTGAAAAATTGATCTCGGCTAGGCTCATTTGGCTAGTTTTGATTGTTTTGTTCCAATTTATCATGTCTGCTATGTCTGGTGGTATGTGTCATAGTTTTCTATGTCATCCAAAATTACTGTTGATAAGATTCCTTCTTAACTTTTCCCATTTGATGTTTGTTCTCACTACATACATTTTAGGATGTCAAGTTCATACTGAACTAAATTAGAACTTTGTTTAAGTTAACATGTGCTTACAGGACACGCAAAGTCAAACTCTTTTTTTTTTTCTTTGCAAGTAGGGTAGGAAATTGCTTTCATATGACTCTGTTAATTTGTCCATGTTATTCAAGTGTGAAATAGGACAAACCTACAATATTTGGCAATCAATACAGTTCATTACTTTTGCAACATTTCTTTCTCCAACTTCCACTTTTTAGTGGTGTAATTGAATTAGTCAAATTTCCTCATATGCAGTACTGCATTTGCGACCTTTTCAGCTCAATTTATTTCACAATTGATATCAACACACAGAGAACATCGGTACGTACAGGAAGAGCAATGAGACATGTGAGGGACACTAGCAAAACAGACTGTTAATTTATCCAGCTAGCAACCCTAGTAGCAAAAGACTAAATAAAATCAACCTGAAAGTCCTGAACAAGGGGTCAAGAAAATACAACAGGAGCACGTACCAGAGTACAGAGAATGGTTTCTCTGCACATAACTTAGTGGAGGCTGGAGAGATCATAAGTGCATTTAAATCATGTCAAAGCAAGTTTTCTTTTAGGTGGTATGGATCATAAACTCATATAACAAGGGTTGAACAGTACAGTAGAACTAGAAATTTAAATTTCATGGAACTGTCCCCGCATACAGTAGGGCATGCATTGTTGCTCACACAGTTGCATCAAGGAACCAAAAGGAAACTCTCTTTTTCTTTCAAATGTTTTTCTCACATGTCAGCGTGCACATCAAATTGATGAGTAACCTCTTCAAAATTGCATCGTAGTCGCTAAGTGGAAACACTGTTGCCAAATTCCACAGTCCGTGAGAACGTTCATCACAAGTTGTGTCCTTCTTCAGTAATATTTTTTTGTTCTTTAATTTTTAAAGCAAAAAGTTAGTAAATTATGTAAATATCAGCTAGCACTTTGAAGCTCGAACTTTGTCCTATTGTAAGTGAAGTCACAATTTGGAGAGACATTACATGAAGATGCAGGAATGGTATGAACAATTTGAAACCACTCGGAATCAAACCCTTTCATGTATTATGAGTATTTTGAGAGGTCCTATACCATTTTGCAACACCCCATGCACTACTGTAGATGAAACATATGCCTGTAGTGTCATCAAGCATTTGGAATGTTTTGGAATCTGCAGTTCATACAAGCTCCATTAGTTTACAGGTTTTTCATTAAATAAAGTCAATTTAGTGACTTCTGAATGTGACACATGATGACAGAATATAATTGCTAGCCAGGCAAATCCAAAGTAGTGTTTTAACAGGCCTTGTTTTGATCAGTAAAGTTCTGTATCCACAGTACAGTAGCATTGCATTTTTCCTTTACAGTACTGTACATGTACACATGCCTTTGTGTTTTATTGACTGCACAGAACTGTGTATTCTCAAAAGGAGACACCTTTGATTGAATATAATTATAATTAAAAAGGGATATTTTGTGTGTTGCTACAACTTGAAGACACAGTAATTTACTCATGTATAGTGGCGCTGCAAAAAGTTTCTTTGTCAGGTTTCTGGAGATCAATTCCTCTGAAGCACAGCCTTAGCGTCACATCTCTGTGTGTAGTACCATACTAGAGGAAACTCTTGGACACTCATTTTTGCTTTCATCGTCACAGTGACCCAGAAGTCATATCAGTTTTCTTTCCTGAATTGGCCCCTGCAGGTCTCGTACTGTTTTGATTGATTGCAGACAGTGGCGTTTACATTCCTAGAATGCGATAAGAATAAGTGTAGATTTCGTCATTTTGTACCGTATATACTGTACTGTAATTAAATGTAAGTAAGTTACAGGTTAACTGCCGCTCGATAACATTTCTGTGCCACAAAGTGCATGAATTCAATGCTCAGTTGTAACAATGTCACTATTTCTGTCCGGCTATTGTACATACATAGATTTGTCTATCATTTGGTGCAAACTGCATCCATGGTAGCCCACTTCACAGTACTCCTTGGGTTTCACACTGAGCTTGTTAGTCGGTAAAAGACCTCTGACAGACTTCTAAGTTCCTCTGTCATTCTCTTTATTGTACCAGTAGACCCGTTTCTCCATCACCAGAACTTTACCCATTTTGCTAATTTTGGCACCATACTGTAGTCTTGATTCAACATGTACTCCACAGTATTAGTGGAACCTTACAGTAGTGAATGTGTACTCTTAAAGGTTGTGTGACATGAGAGTGAAAAGTTGTTGGAATTTTGTTTATATGCCGCTTTTGAGGTATGACTTTTCAAAGTTTGGAAAAAAAAATGCAAAACCGATGACGTGGAGTGTTACACAGTGTCAGTTTTTCTTTTGTTAACCATATTTTGCCTCTTAATTACTGAGTTTCACATTGTTAAGTCATATCAACATATTTGAAGGAAAAACTACATGCTTTTAAAATAAAACTTTGTGGGCATATAAAATTCTCAAATGCCCTTGAAATAAAGGTTACATAAACAACTTTAACGTAAGACATATCATGGAAGTCCATCTCCTGATGTCACAAATTTTGCATACTTGGCCAATGTTTATTCATGACACAGCTGTGAGACACTAATCTGCCCATAAATTTGTCAATCTTTTAGGGGTTTGGATGAAATTAGTGGAGCTGTTTTCAACATTTTCAATGCTCAATGCACCCAGTACTCCAAAGTGTCACTTTCCTGTCACACAAACTTGAAGTCACGCATTTCCCATAATTTTCTAACTACCACAGTTTCGCCACCTAGTTTCCATTGAAGTTTTGTATCAGTGCTATGCTAGTATTGACGCAAACAGCATACTGTGGTATTTTTGCTTCATTCTCGTCATTGGTTTCTCCTGAAGAAAAAGCTTTATCCCTTCACTTTTGTTTCCACTTTCTCTCCCCCCCCCTTAATTTCCTAGCCACTTTCAGCTTGGCATGGAAGAAGAAACAGATTAATATAGTCTATGATGTGTTTGACCACTACTGCACAGTAGATGCAGCAAAGACCAGCAAGACTTGCATGTACAGAACAATATTGTGCAAGTGTGTTGGTGTGAATTTTAACACTTAGTCATGAACTGTAGTATTTTTGGAAGCACTACTGACTGTGTTCCAAATGTTGACTGACTGTTCATATAAATGCTAGTCTTTGCAGATCTACACAAAGTTCCAGACAATCTTTTTTTTTTCAAATAAAAGAGCAGGGGAAATCAAAAAGTATCAGGTTGTACAGAAAATGGAAATAGCAAAATAGTGTGTTTATTCAATGTAGGAAACAACAGTGCATGACATCAATGTACTGTACAGTACACATGGTTCATTCACTACTAAGGCCTTGAAAAATTAAAAGCTTGAAATTTCTTGAAAGCAAATCTATCTTAACAAGGCATTGATAGTGCTTGAATTTTGTCCTTTTTCATTCAGGCCTTTGAAATGCACATAGATTTTAGTGATTTGAAATCAAACTGTAATTTTACTTTTTTATTATCTCTAAGAGATGGTTGGATTGGGACCAGTTTTGTTACGTGACAACCTCAGATGTGCTCAACAATTTCTGAAAGTATTTTGGGCGTGTTTTAAAAGTGGTTTGATGTCCTAGAAAAAGGTGAAATCTACCTTGAAAAGACCCTGCAAAGTGCTTGATTTTTATCCGCAGAAAAGTGTACCATAGAAAAAGTTTCCCCTTGGAGGCTCCATGGATCTTTTTGAGCTGAAATTGGGCCAACATTTTCAATTGGGAAAACACTGCCTAGTGAATCTGGTTGTATTGTGCCCTGTGCATGCATGGATTCTCAATCTGCACAACCAAATTTATCCTTCCACAAATGGTTAATGTCTGGGTTTATTTTTCACCAGAGTTGCAACATTCACTGATGCGTGTAGAGAAGGCACACTGTAACAATAAGGGCTCTCCGCCAGCTTGCGTAGTGCTGTAATTCTGGTTGGCTTTCAATGAACAAATACAAATGCCCAAATGTACATAGATGTATACAGTGTACAGTATATTACACTATATACTATATGTGTACACCACACATATTATACAGGCCTACATACTACAGTAGAGTGAACCAGAAAATTTAACCCACTGTCACTCCAATATTGTTTGTCATTATATCTCTCTTCTGTGAATATTCATTAGATTTAGTGTAAACAAAGTTACTGTAATGTGTGAAAAGAGAGAGGGAAAAAAAAAAANNAAAAAAAAAAAAAAAATTGTACAAAACAGTATATTGATGACTGTAAGCCAGGGATTGCACAAATAAATGATCCGATCTTTTTTTGCAGCAATTTACATTTTTCAAGGTATTGCATCTTGTGTACAGTATAAATTCACTGAAAATTTCAAATTTTTCAAACTGTGCATCAGTCAATTGGAATTCTCGGAAGAGTTTACAGTCTGCAATTTACGTTGTTCCAGTGATATACATGTAGTAACACCAATGCCAGCATGTAGTGAGTATGACCAGCCTAATGAGCAGTGAGGAAAAAAGCTAATTGAGTGTGAAAACATTTCATAAATAAATCCATACAGGGCTTTTTTTTTTTTGGGTAATGAAAACAGATAACAGTACTAAAGAAAGGACAGGTTCTACGGTCATCGTCAAGTCATCATTGAAACCAGGCCTGCAGTAATACAAAACCTGCAAACTCCAAGAGCCCAATACGGTATACATGCTATACACAGCAAACACCATGCAGTATTGTACTGCAAGTTAGAAACAACATGCTGTAAAACATGTAATGTCATAAAAAGGCTAGAAAGACTTTTGGACTTCATGATTATGTTGTCCCTAGACCCCCCATCAGGGTCCCTTAAGCAGGCAGCTTAACCCCAGGAGGCAAGGCACGAAAGTCTTGCTGCTCTGCTCCCTCTATTCATGATGGGTAATTTGCCACTTCTAAAAGTGGGCTAGCTACAACTTTCCTGGTGTACATCCAAATAAATTTAATGTGACAGTGCATTCCTTTGATGTTTTTGTGGACGGATTTGGAAATGTGTCCAAGAATGCTGTGTACTGTACTGTACTAATTAGTGCAGACTTACTACTTTCTTGCAATTTATACTTGAAGTTTCAAACCTTATAATCAAAATTTATATTCTGACATAAATGAAGGAATCATAATTATCAAATTTATGCCAAGTTTCTACTTGAAATGCTGTTCCTGGTGTAAGGGACAACAATTTTGCTGTGGTATGATAGTCCTTCAGAGAATTCTATCCATCAGTTGGGTGTACCAAGAAATTCATACTCTTTCGCGGAGCTACTGTTTTTCTAAAAAACGTGGAATCATTTTTTACCGCACGAAACAAACTGGTGCATGAATACCCCTCGTAAGGCATAGCTACCTCCAACCGCACTATGCGTAAAGTTTGTTACATTGCGGAATAACTTTTTTTAGGACAACTCAAGTTTGGTGCATTTTTGCATGTCAATTTGTCTTGTATGGCTGGCTGGCATCGCACAAACTTCACTGCAGTAAAGCCCAGTTGTAATAGGATCAACGTTTATAATACTGTAGCTGGTACCGCATACGCTGGTACATACTATGATACAGTCTCTTGCTCTTGCGTTACACTTCCTGAAATGCAAAGCAGATGGCCGAGATACAGCATTCTCGTCACCATCTAATAACAAAAAAAACAGATTCAATAAAATGAAATGATGAAATATCACAGAGTCTGTTAAGTACAATGCAAATTATGACCTAGAAAATGATGTGTACAGTATGGGGTCTCCATATCAATCCCGCAGATCGGGACCTTCAAGAGCTTTATACTCCGGTTAAAAATTATTTTCACTGTCAGGCAAATTTGATAATCCAAAATAAAAGTTGCTTCTCAGAATCATTTTCAGTTGGCACCTTTTGCTACACAAAAATAATTCTGGGACACTAAGTGAAATTTTGAAAAATCATAGGGTAAGTGTTGTGGTGATCACTTCATTACTAAATATACGGGACCTCAATCAGACAAGTGTGTACTGTACAGAAAATCTACAAAAACCTTGACGTCCATCAAGTAATGGATCACCTGAATGTATGGATCAACTATGGAAGTCAAATTTTTTTTTCCTGGGGGGAGAGGAGTGCAAGTAATACAGTTGTTATCTTTTTGTGCCTTAATTGACATGTCTTCATTAATTCATCTCAACCATGAAAATGTAACATTATCTCTGAAAGAAATGGTTTGAGTTATCAAGACAATGTGACGTAACGAATCTGGTGGCACTGAAAGATTGTGCAAACAGCCCAAGAAATCATTGCCAGCCCATGGAGTCACAGCCATATGAGGGTTAATATGGAAAAAGGAAGATTTCCTAGCGGTGAATGGTTTTGTGAAGCAAAAAATAAAGTCATGTATCCCGCAGAACACCGCAGGTGGGGGGCTCATTACTCTGATGCCTTCATACATTTTAAAAACTTTATGTAGAACTTGAGTGACTTCCCCAACGTGAATCTCAGGTTCGACTCCCGTTGCAGTAGAATTCACAATGCGCACATTATGTACCGGCTTTGTTGAGCATTGAAATCTGAGTCTGATTCTGCTTATAAAATTTTTTTGTACATCTTGAACAATATCTGGTGCAGCTCACATCCTGGACGGAACAATTTTCGTTTTATGAACTACGACGATTTATTCTCATGACGGAACCTCATTCGCTGGAACTATTAATGTATCCTCTGAATTGGGTAATCCAAAACCTGTTTTATTTATTCTGGATCGTGTGCATTTGTCAACACATTCTAGGCAGAATTTTTCATTTTGTAACTGATAGCACGTGTCATTCTGACGTGCGACAAGTTTCTTCATCAAATTCAACTTTCAATATGAGAGGTGTGTATGTAAATGGTGTGTCTTAACTCTTAAAGTACCACATGGAGTTGATATTGGTATGTTTCTGAGAATTTTTGAAGGATGTAGTCACGTGGCAGTGCTCATTAGCATAATTAGTTGAATTAATTTATTTAGTTTTAAACATTTGACCATGACTTTTACTAGCTTATTGTGAAAATGTCTGGTCATGAACTTTCAAAAACTAAGTTGTGTAGTACAATACTCACTCCTTAGTGTTCTTTTTGTATGTGACACATGTATGGGGAATCCGCTTAGTCTTAACATGGCTTTCCGTGATTAGTTTGTGAAGCAGACTGACATGTTTGTCAAAATTTCGTGAATTTCACAGAGCAACTTAGGGTGCCCCTTTACAGTCATATGACATTGTGATGTAGGCCTACTGCTTTCATGCCATTTAACCGATCAATATGGAAGTGATTATATGGTACATGATAGCCGTTCTCTTAGAAAAGAAATATATATGGCTGGCTTTATTTGAAAGATTAAATTTCAGAACTCAAAAGTCATCTTATTTCAAATAGTTTTTTTTTGTTGACTTATGTTTTGTATCATGCACTGTATGAATTTTTCTCAGCATTCCTCCAAAGAGTTGACAACATGAAGCTGTTAGTACTAGCAAAACAGTGAAGAGGAATTTGGGAAATAAGTTGGTTTGAGTCGGTGGGAGGGGGAGAGTGGAAGAAGATGTTGCAGCAATTGTGATCACACTAATTGCTTTGAAAGAATTATGGGCTATTCTGTAAGTCCTGTCTCAAGAATAAGAATGATCACACTTGTGGTCCTTTTGTTGCTGTGAAAAAAGTGCAGCCCTGTGGGAATTCCCCCACAAATCCCCTGTCTTTCCCCATTTTCCTTTTTGTAGGGGGCATCTTCAATTGTTTTTCTTTTTTGCAGTGCCATCCTTTGGAAAAACTGCAGAAGATATTCACATTGGTGTAAAAGTGTTGCATCCTTACTTGGAATTAAAGATTGTGTAATAAAATAGATGTTAAAGTCTTTTGTCTATTTTATCTCATTGCAATGCCTCAAATGAGGCCTGCTCTCTACAAATTCAGCCTTCTCCTCGAAAAACAAAACAGTAAAATATGTAAGTGCTTTGAAATTACTGGAAGTTTGCGATTTTTCGAAAAAGTTGGCCGTTCACTTTGATGATGACATACGTATACAATTACCTGCTTGGTTAGACTATTGGCAATGCACATAAATATCATGTTAGGATATGATTAATTGAAAGTTTGAGGTGAATTTACACAACCTTTACTACTTTGTGTTATGAGCCTTTTTTGAAAGCTTAAATAAAAAAATGTATGTAATGTAGTTTGGATTACATGACGCATAACAGATCATTGACACATTTAAATTTTCAGGCAATGCAAGTGATTTTTCTCTGATCGAAAATTACTGTACAGTATGTCTTTAATTTTGAGATGTTTCTCAACCTTATAGCTGCACGGTTTTACCTAGGCCGATTGCCAAGTGTCGTTAGTTGGGGGAATCCCATGATGCAACTTTACTGTAGGATTGAAATTAGATTGATTGGAAATGGATAACACTGAAATCAAGATCACAAGATTCTCTTCTTTTTGAAGTGGAAGATCAGTGGCCCTAATTTGGTTAAGCATTTGCACAAAGACTGGGATTTCTTCTCACCGGAAATTCCCGCCAAAGAGAAAACGGTTGTGTGGGAGGAAGGTTGTGGGAATCCATCAATCTCATGTTCGAACGCGAAAATTGATAGGAGGTATTTTTGTGTTGAAACAAAACCCACTTGGTCTACAGGGATATTAAAATTGCAACATATTTTACAATGAGAAACATTTGAAACGGCCTCAATTCATAATCCCAGCATTAGGTGACATGATGACCTGGGAGTCACGTTCGCAACGGTTTTTCCAGCTCTCGTATCTGTGCAAAGTCATTGGTGTTGTTGACCTTTAGGGATGATACGAGAATGTTTTGAATGTTGTCTGGGCTATAAACTTTCACAGTATTAAAACAAAGGATATAATTAGACACCTAATAATTGTACTTGGATTATAATCGGTATTTCCCTCACACACTT
>VJOZ01013696.1:4404-22519 GCA_009801055.1 Stichopus horrens | reverse complement strand
CTAAGACATGATTGCTGAGACAAAAAAAAGGAATACAGACGCTGTGCGACACTCCACATCATCAAAATTTGTAAAGGACAAAAAAAGTGGCATTACTGTAGATATAGAAACAAAGCCAATGGATTTTCGATCATGGTTTCACTTTGCGACTTTTGAATGAAGCCAACCCTATTTTAGTTGCATGTCACACAATCTTTAGCTGGACTGTGATTGTCTAGCATAATTCTTGTTCAGTTGCTTTTGTGGGTGGTAATTATCTTTTCGCAGTTCACACTTTCCAATTTTTCCACCAATAGTAGGCTACTTGGGAGTGAATATTCCTCTGATTACTTTTTTGGGGGGAATTTTCTGTGTTAAGGAGATGATCACCCGATCCCCTTGTGAACGCGGACCCTGATTCGTCGGCATAAAACTGGCCTTAAACCTGCATGATTCTTCCAGCCCTTGGATTTAAGCTTCACACTGCAATTCGTTTTGGATGGTTTTGGAAAGTGCGGCTAGCATCTGACACAGTGGACTCAAGTGCAGACGCAATCCAGGGAGAAGCAGATTTGAGATTTAATCCTTAATTGAAAATCGACAGTCAAAATTAGACCTGGTGAGAGACGGTTAGGAAGTGGCCTGCCTCAGAGGGTTTTCATTGTGAAAAAGGGAAGTGGTTTCACATCATCATGAGGAATGCACATGTAGAACAAAACTATCAATAGCTAGCTTCCCGTTACTCAACCCATATGCGATAATACAGAAAAAGACGTGGCATCTCTCCACACCTTGTGTCCATACTTTCAATTAAAGTTTGGTCGACTTTCGCAACAAAGTTTCTGACTAGCCACAAACAATTCCCTTCAATTTAAAGAACTTTGCGCGGTGAAAGTCGGTGATCGTCGACCAAATCTCTTGCTGAAATGATTTAGTAAAAGAAAAGTTTGTTCATCCCTAACGGAAGCATCAGTCAAAAAAAAAACAGTAATTAAAGGGATCCACTGAGAAGTTTCATCAAACAAAGCTATTCATGCCTGTTTCAATTCTTCAAATCCCTTTCACATGTCAATGTCATGCCAATTTTTACCATTTGTTAGACTAGATCCTGTAATTCCCTAACTACTGTATGTGTATCAGACAGTCAAAGGAAAATTTAACAACCTTGTATCTTTCACTGACCTTTGCCACTTTTTTTTTTCTTGCCATGTTGGGACATTCAATTTCTACTATGGAGGCCGCATTATCAAAAGTCGCTATCCCTACTTAACGACGACTCATCGCCGTTTCGTATTTTTTCGTGGCCAATGGCAGACGCTGCACAGGCACCACCCCGATGTTCAAGTTAGTGGGCTTGGATAACATCAATACTGAGTGGACTGAGACTTCAATTGAGGAAGGTAATTTAAAACATCCTGCCAGAAATTGGCTACATTTCAATAAGTCCTTTTTCATGAATCAGGCTTCTGAGTTCCCGCCAAAAAGAACAAAAAAAAGGTTATTGAATTGGTTTCCTGCTTGGATTCGGCGGGACGGACCGACACTAAAATTCATGATATAGATTAATTTAATCACCACTGACCAGCATGTAATGCATGATAGACAAAGAATATTCCAGGATGACATCTCATTTTTGTTAACATAAGGTTGGTTTCTTTATTATCCAAATCAACTCTATTCAGTCCATTTAAGTCCAGCTCAGCTGGGCAAAATCTATCCTGAGCCACTCTTGCTCAGTCCAACTCAGCATGATCTACTGAGTCCAAAACAGCCTGGCCCATTCTAGCTCAAGAAGGTCCATCCCTCACAAGCCTGACACAGCCCACTGCATCTCAATGAAACACAAGCAGTACAGCATTGTTCAATTTGGACTTCCAGTAAGGCCCGGCCTAGCTTGGTTTAATCGAGCTGTTCCACTTAGACAACAAATAAGAAGAGTGAAGAGTTTGAAACTTCTCAAAGTCATCGATAAAAAACAAAAATCTTCCTGCAGAACAAGGGTACTATTGATATATGAAAAGCAATATAAACAGAACAAAGACTAATACTTAGCTTCTAATTCAATCAACTTTCAGACATCAATTACAAGTGAAACTCGAGTTTAAAAAAAATTAACCACTTTACTTAAAATACTATTACTACCACTACTACTCTACCACTAAAATAATGTCACTTATAAAATAAAATTCAACTCTTTCCTGCCACCACAATATGACTTGAGCAAACATTGCATGTTTAAGCAGGGACAACTTTATGAATGTGTACTGTGTGGATACAGGTAAGTATGAGTGGGATATTTGTGTAAATTACATCTACAGTAATATGTGAGAGCGTATTTAAATGTTAATTGTTCTGTTTGTTCGTTCAAATAGTTGTGTTTGGAGTCAGCTGTGTGTGCAGTTCTACTGTATGTATGTAGGTAATTATCCGGGTTTCATGGGAAGCACTTCAGTACACATGCACAAAACTCTTCATTCTGAACAGCAGTTTCTTCCCAACATCTCCTTTTTCCGTTCCGCATTCACAACTGACGTGGCCGACGACCTTACACCCATGCTGTTACAATGTCATCGAGAGTCAACAATAACATTATTTTTTGCCCCGAAAGTTAGACAGCTCTCTGCGAACCGTTTATTTTCATATCAGATTTGCCAACCTTTTTTTGCACCTTACATATTTTTTCTTGCTGTCTACAAATCTTTTGGATTTATTTGGAGAGCACTGTGTCTGGGCAACTCTTTTCCTTTTTTGAACCTAAAATGGTTTATGTTTCAATGTTTTCACAGGTCATTTCTTATTCAAATCTATGTCAAAGATTGCTTGAAAATGCTTCTTCAGTCAATACACTTGTGAAATAAGTACACTCACCCACACAAGTGTAACCTCTACAGTATATATAACTAATCCATACACATTCCAACTAAATTCAAAATCATTACACTTTTGTTTTTGGACACATATCAGAGGCACAAAGAATAAAGAGGATGGTTAGTTGAATACTCATAAAAGCATCAGTGTGACACACATACCGTGTCTGACACATAAAACAGTTGAAACAAACGTAAATGTTGTAAGTTGAAAAAGTTAACTTGAGTCGGTAGAATGTTCGTTCCTTGTTTCATTCCATGTGGTTCTTATTTACAGCCTTCTGCTCTGTGAGCAATTCTGGGGTACTATTTTCGAGAACATGTTGCGGTTCTAAAAGTAAGAGGCAAATGAGGCTGAATCAGGGCAGAGAGGGCGCAGTATTCAAAATAACTTTCTTCCAAGGTTTGTCGAGAGGAGACAGAGAAATTCATTAGTGTAAGAGTTAAAAATGTGTCTATGAAGTGAATTTATTCTTTGCAGGTCTCATTACAAACTATTATCTACTACTAACAGCTACAAAACTACATCATGTTGATGTACTAAATTGAATGACCACAAATCTACTGTTAAATGTACACCCTGACAAATAGTAGGAAGTGTTTCACAGCAGCTCAAGTTACCAGGTGAAAGGAAGAGGGATAGGTACAGAGTGCACCTCAGATTTCTGCCTTCTGGGAAATAAAAACCCCAAATCCTACATTACAACAAAAGTGTAGGACTATAGAAGTGACACAGAATCCTTGCTGGCAATTAGAGTCCTGAAAGGAAGTCCTGAAGTTCCCTGAATTTCCTGATTTGCACATAATATCCACTGTCAGCTTCATGTGTCTCCACTGAAATTGTGTTGACCCACTACTGCTTGGGCTTATCCATAAAATTGGCACCTTCTGACCTCCTCCCACACTGCACCATACCTGATAAATGACCAGGTGCAACAGACACACAAATTTGCTGTTCAATTCAAATGTATTTCCATACAGCACAAGCCATGTGGAGAAAAGGGGGAGCAATACTGACAGTGCATTAGAAAGGAAATTTTACTGGAAACTGATGGCGCTATTGTCGATTACCATTTCATGACTCAAACTGAAACTAATTTTGTGGTATGGGAGGATCAAGATGGCAAGAAACTACATTTGAACAAATAGAGAAAGATATGTTCTAGTACTTCGTGTTGATACTTAGTTTTGTAAGATTTGATAACAATGATATATGGTATTGACGGCAGGGAGGGAAAGGGGAGGTGGGGGCGCTGGGGAAGGAAACAGAGGAGTACAAATCATCAAAGACAGTTTGGATGAGAAACTGAAAATCAGGTCATCTGTAATAAACATGTTTTAGGCTTTACAGACAGCCTTGTGCTATCAAGGGAGTTTTTCCATTTGTGCTTAGTCCAAGTGCAAAGAAAAAAGGAGTTCAACTGTAACACTAAGACAAGTGAGCTAACTCCTCATAAAATGGTTTTATACACACAGGATCGCAGGAGCTGCATCATCGGAAACTTTTGCTTTTTTTTTAAAGGGGCTTGGATGCAAAATGAGACATTTTTATATTTTTAACCAAATACACTAAAGTTTTTCATTTTACTGTGTGTACGTGTATCCCCCACTCTGTTCTTTTTTGGGCATGCCCCCTCCCACAGCTACTAAATGACAATGTCATCTACCTGTGGGGTGTTTGGTTCTGGAAATATCTCTCTCACGTCCCTCTTCTTTTGACCGTCCGTCCCGTCTGACTCTGTGTCTCGTTTGGTCCTCAAAGTCTCATTCAGCTTGTCGACCCGTTTCTTCACTGTCGCTGCCTGCGCTTTGGTGAGTGTTGAAGTTGCATTCTGTAGTACAGAACTGTCCAACTCTTGGCCCTCTGTGGCAAAGGAGGAATGAAAAGATGGCTGAGATAGTAGGGGTGAGGCAGCATTCACTTAATTTGGTGGGAATCAACCCCGACTGCAGTCTGAACTACTGTGTAGCAGATATTTAAGTCAAGTGTATGGCTTTTGTCAAGCTTGGTACTTTTACATACCAAAATTTCCATCACCATGGATACCATTTGCTCCAAATATTTGTTACATGCTACTGATCATACAGTATATTTCAACTCCCTTTACAGTATAAAAAACTACAGTAGTCTTCCCACTCTTTTATCTTATTTGGTCTCCCAATAAAAATTGAGGATTCCACAAAACTCCTTTAAATATGACAAAAGTCTTCTTTTTCTGCTATATTTGCTTCTTTAAGCCTACACAAAAGCAAGCATGTCAGTCTAAAAACCTAAAACCCTTCCAGCTATCCCTATGGTTTGTATATACCTTTGTTTGTTGGTGAAATTAAGTGCTTAAATTTGCTTAATGAAAAACTACACATAATTTGAGAAAGTCACACATAATGACCCTTACTATCAACCGAGTTATCAGATTCATGCCCTCCCCCCTTGATCTGACCCCCCTCCACCTATGTACAGTAACTTAAGTATTGGCTCTCTCTTCACTGAAATTTCAATCTATGGTTAAAACCTTTGGCTGAATCAAATTTGCCAACTACTTTTTTAGGCTGAAAATTCTCTTGGCATTCAAAACCAGCAAGTATTGTCTTCCAAAGTCACAGCAAATCATGTAGAGTGAAGACCAGGACAAAAAAGCTCCCATTCACAGAAGTTCAATAAATGATCTGTGAATGTTTAACGTATTGAATTGGGAAGCAAAATGATTTTACTACATGAAGTGATCCATGCCACAAAGGCAACCAAACCATATTTCTTTAAATCTGCTCAACTAATGGCAACTTGTCAACAACATCTGAATGAGGACAAAAGAGGTCTGTGGAAAACTGTGGAGGGTGACTTCAGATTCTAACAAAATAGAGGGCAGTATACCTAAATGCAAGGATAAAATTTCAGCTGACTTGATAATGTTAGCAGGTACTGTACCCACAAAGCAATCTACACGGGTCTCAGTGTTCATAACCAGTGGACAATGTTTCATCACTTTCTCTAAAATCACACATCAAATCTTTCCTTGGGAGGGGAGTTTTTATGTCCTACTGGCCCCATCTCAACATTTCAGAACTATTTGATCTAAAAAAGTGCCATGGACAGCAATATTTGTGTATGTTTGAAGTATGCAGACCTTTACATCTTTTGGGTTTCTTTCATTCCATTGATTTTCAAAATGCTTACAAACTTTTGCAATGGCACTATTCCAGACTGGTTATTGGGAGGTATCAGGAGAGTGTTTAAAGGGGCTGAGTTAAAGATCCCTTTCATTTTTTTTAAAATCTCGACTGACTTCAAAGGAACGTCTTGATAGTGTTAAGAGTTGTGGCATTTATTTTCACATTCAAAGGTCATCTTTAGACAGGATTTTGGAAAAACACTCTTACAACTCATGCAGTTTCCTGTTTCATTAAATGTCATGTGACATGAAAACAAACATTTTGGAACACTAGTTTTACTAATCATTGAAAATGTAAAAGACTCTACACAAATTCCACCGAACTCCCATCAAATATTGACAGTTTTACACCTGCATCATGATTAAACATTGGCTAAGTATCCAAATTGGGGATGTGAAGTGATAGACTCTTATGATATGTCTTTAACATTTTATCCTTTGTTAACTTAACCTTTATTTGAAGGACAATTAAGACTTTTCAATGCAACAAGGGTGTTTTTTTGTTCTTTTTTAAGCAAATATTTTCTTTACAAACATTGATTCCACATACCATGTGCAAGCCAGATGGTACGGAGGTAGCTGCGAGCCTGCGACAAACATTTTACATACCTTTTTGGTCTTTCTCTCTCCAAAATTGGGTAAAATCATATCCCCTAAAACAGGTTTGTGGTAAAAATATGATCTACAAATGGCACATTCTATCATTATAAGTACCCAAGTAGAGAGATAAAAAGACCATTAACTTTTTAACTTTGATGTCCCTTAGAAAATATGTGCTTTATGCCTATCCATACATTGAATAAAAACTTATTTGGGTCATAGGTTACCTTAACATGGCAGGTATAGACTGAAGACCTTTAACAAACAACAATCCATCTACAAAGCTACTGTATGCATGGAGGCATAAAACAGATACTCATGAATATTATCTAAGGGAAAGTCAAAAAAACAAAAGTTTAAAGCTTAATGTTTTTATTTTTTCTCTACTAGGGCACTCTCTGACTAAATGTGCCATGTGTGGATCATTTCTTCTCATAAAACTGCCTGATTTGGAGGAAGAAAGAGGTATGAAAAAGGAAGAAAAAGATATGTAAAATGTATATCACAAATATCTATCCCCCTGTAAAACACAATATGCACAGACATTTCAGAAGAAATATCGACACTGCGCAACAGTCGGGATCATCGCATTTGCATTTTCATCCAACTTTGAAATGTCACAAATGTTAAAACAATAATACACATTGTAAACATGATTCCAAAAGACTGTCAGATAAGGGTTTCCCTCTGCAACTTAACACAGATGAAAAAAGCTCTTTGTAGTTGCAGGTCAAACAACATTTTAATAGAGATCACAAGGAAGATCAAAGGATGTTCGATTAGAATGTCTGGTATGACATCACAGATTACTCACAATGAAGTAGAAATTTGTTAGTGATCTGTAAATTCTGATCAGAATGTGTAACTGAGTGACGGTTTTCACAGGAGAAAACTTGGCAAATGTCATGGCATTTTGATATCTTTCACTGGTAAACCACTTTAACATGATACAATGTTCACTGAAAGTAACAATAATAATAACGATAAATGGTTAGAAAATTACCTTTAAATGGACTTGCAAGATCTGGAAGACCAGCCTCTTGCAACCAAGCAATTTCATCAGCACCATCTGAAAATAATAAACAGAAATTACGAAAATTAGTAAAGATATAATTACGCTATATGTTTTTCATTTGACACAGACAAGATGAATGAAAACACATGAGTGTCTCGAATAGTTACACATAATACAGCACAATAGTTACACGGTGGTCTGCAACAAGTTTGGCAAAGAGTCCAGTGTACAACAGAACTTGGAGGAAGTGGAACACTATTTTACACTGAATGCTTCCATCTCACTGATAAGACAAGAGACAAGATAAGAGACAAGACAAGAGACAAGGGAAAAGACAAGGGACAAGACGAGAGACAAGACGAAAGATATGACAAGAAACAAAGAGCACAAGGATTCTCTATGTGAACAGTATTTTAACTCAGCTGTAGTAATTTTGTCACACATGGTTAATCCACAATTTATCACAACATCAAAATGTTTGGGTCCCATTTTGTCCCGTAGAATGCTGATCAGCCACAGGCACTCGACGACGGTAGTGCTAATCTGAAAAACCCTCAACATTGTAATGTAACATATAATCTGTTTAAGAACTATTTCTTTGCACAATGTAATAATTTATGGCCCATATGGCCCATTCTGAAATTGGACCAACAGATGTTGAACAATGCAAAATTGGTTCGACTACCACAATGATAATTTGGCAATCGTTTCACATTGTAAAGCAAAATATGGGCAGAAAAGAAACATTTTGCATGGTTACATAAAATAGTCCATTGGGAACAATTATTCTGAAAAGCCAGATGGAACCACTAACATAGTAGTTAAGTGACACAATTTCAACTAACAACCATACAATCTGTAGGAGAAGAGGCACTTTGCATTTCATGAATCCATACACATGGAAGTTGAAAACATGTTGAAAGAACCAGTCAATACACTTTTCCTGCAAAAGTGTGTTCCACTCTTTAGAACACAATTTAGTCAAACCGTGTTGTCTGTGGACTTATGGGGCTTTTTAGTCGGAATTTCTGTTGACATTTAGCCAGGAATTTTTACTCACAATCTACACAGAAGGCAGTCTGTCAAATTAGTGCTTTCTTAAGTGTAATACCACAAAAGTGATTAAAATTCATTGAAAAAGAACTTATTTTGCATAAGAGCTCTGCCCCCCCAAAAAGAAAGAAAAAACATTACTGGCAGTTTCACTTTCAGTCAAACCCTCCTTAGAATTTTTGTGTTCAAAACAAGATCCAGCCATTCGATTAAGTTGTTTAACAGTATCATTTTGTGTATATAATATATGCAGGGTTCAAGAAAGAGGATTATAAGTGACTGACTGACTGTAATGCTCTATCAGTGCAGAGTTATGGCATCTTTGGGGGGCATCTTAAAAGGGACTCTGGGGTAGAAGGGGAGGGGCAGGTCCCTTTCAGATAGTTTTAGTCGCAATAATCATGATGGTCTGGTTTTGGGATGAATCATGATGAAAGCCTCGTTTTGCATTAAATGACCTCATAAAAACGTAAGTTGTTTTATAGTGCAATACAGGCAGACATTTTCACTGAATTTCATACCTTCTGGTACTCTTACGATTTGCTCTACAGCTTGGTTGAGAAGTGTCAGTGCCGGCTATGTACAGCTGGCTTGATGCCAGCCAGCATAGCTGCTCAGACCTGCACATATACACGATAGGCCTACTGGATAGGCTTACAGGATAGCCTTACAGGATAGGCTTACAGGATAGGTCTGCAGGTGCTTATTCAAGCCTTTCCCACAGTTACAACTATCCCCATTCTTAACATCCAATCAACTCTACCAATTTCAATTGCTGTGAGCACACTTTATTACTTTGAACTATTTTGGAAGTAGTTTTCTCACCAATAAATCTTTTTTTCTTTTTTCCGTTGTATTGCTCACACTTTCACAGGTGGAGGTATTGATTTCCATTCATGCCACCATATGGCACATCGCACTAGAGTATCTTACACATGTACACATATATGTGTACTGTTTTACAGTACTTTAGTGCTGGCTGCAGCATTTAATGGTATGATTCAGAATTTAAAAGACATGTACTGCACAAAACTGAAACACAATACAACAGATACAGTGGGTTTGAGGAAACTATACAATTCTGTTTCTCAATTTGGATGGGAGCGGGGGATTAAGGGAGAACAAAAACACACATTTCCAACATGCATCCACTCACCACTACAGTTGTCGGTATAGTCCCCAAAACTTTTGGGGATTAATACTAGCGACGCACTCATCTTCCGGGTGTACCTTCCAAAAAAGAGTGCCAAAACTGCCAACTTGCTCTAGGTTAAACCACATGCCATGAAATGAAACCTTTTCTTCACATCATTTCACAGTTTATCGTAGCATCTCCCACAACTTAAATGCATCTTGAAAGGCCATGGTCTGCAGCACTTTCCACATATGCCGATGACTTTAATGACAGGGACTACTTTCAGACAGAGCCCCCCTTTCTCAATTCTAAGCAAAATTTCACACGACTGATCATCTTCATTTTTTTAACCATCGCAAGATCTGTTGTTTTGGATTTTTGGAAACTGCACAGGTGTCCGTATTTTTTGCAAACTCCAAAATTTTGAGAAAATTCTCTGATTAAAAAGGATGCATGACCAAGATGATCGAGAGCATGAAAGAAAAGTTACGTAAGGTTGGAACAGGATGGGAGAGAGTGGAGGGGGGCAGGGGGAGAAGGGAGGCCTGAAAGGGGGATATCAAATTGGACATTACTTTGTTCAGTTTGGATGGAAGTTTGATGATATTAATTATGGTATGAGAAGGTTCAAATGGCAACTCCATATCCAGCTATCATTTACAGTGGTTTAATACAAGCTTGTCTAGTATTCTGTGTTGTAAACAACTTGTCCATCTTAAATGGCTGTCACTTGTCACTGGTTTCCATCCTCGTATCCTGGACACCATTTTATTTTCCCTCCTGCATCCTGGTAAATTGTACCTTTTAGAAATTGATGTACACTTTGTTAATGATTATTAAGCTTCGCCTGTGCAGCATACAATGGGCCATAGATCACAATGAGATCAAAGTACATTTTTCAACAAGAAGTCTGCAGTTCCTATTTTCTCTTCTAATTTACTTTGACTGAGTACTATTAACTGCATGGCAACAGTGCAGCTAAACATCCAACTTATCACCTTGGTAACCATTCATAGACCTTCACACATTCATGACAATTAATCTTCTGAACAGAGGAGCATAAAGCTTTTTTTCTCTTTTAAGGGGGAGGGGGAGAGAGGAAATATAATTTACCAAAAATGAATATCATTTTTTTAGATAGATAAATAATCTAAGGACAGCTGAGACTGACTAAAGTTGTAATGTAGAATTATAAATTCTCCAAAACTAAGTGGTGTGTGACTTAACGAACGAATGTACTGACCATAATCCAACAAAGTCTGGGAATTGTGCGTGTGTGTGCATATCCCGTTATCGTCCTTCCGTAATTGCCAGCCTTTGTGACTTGCAACTAGGAAATAGTTTCTTTCACCTATTTCTGTACTTCGATATACAGTACTTTAATTCTTTAAAATATTAACTAGCTCTGTATACTTAATCCATCAGTGATGAATTTAATTCATGGACCAGCTTAACAAATATTTTGGCTAGAATTACAGTTTACAGCAAACCGACTAGAACTGCTGGTCAATGCATTTAAAGAAGTTTCTGCATGATAATTAAACTCTTTAATTCAAACTTGAAACTGTACATATATACTGTAGAGTCATGAACAAGTATGTTAAGATCTGGTAAAGGTTTTACCAACAGAACTAAGGACAACATAAAATGTGTACAACATATTAACTGTGAACAATTTGACATAATCAGGGGGATAATTAGCCATCTGTAACATGCAAATTGTAAACCTATAGTGAATATTCAAAGGCATCAACTATTGCTCAAGTTTAGTTAATTTAGTTTCACAAAATCTTGAACTCATGAATTGCCCTACAACATGATGATCTTGGCCAAACACGACCTAGATTTGCCCACTTCTCCTTTCAATGAGTATTCAAAGGGTAAATGATCAATCATTGCAGGTAAAATGTGGACTATATGGTCCTAGTTTTAGGGATACTTTTACGGATGGATTTAGGGATGTATGAATGCATTTGAATGCATTACTGAAGTGAGTAAGGCTGGTAAGTGTCTGATGAATTAAAGAGACTTTACAAATTACTGGTGTGGATATTAACACATACATATTACCCATTGCTTACACTAGTACGGATATGCCATTGAGAAAAAAAAGTATGGTAGTACTGTAAAAATGGAGCAGTAGCCGCACAGCACCGTACAGTATACCATATATAACAAAGTGACGCAATGCAGCACACACTGACAACATAGTACAGCACAGTACAACCTACAGTCGTGAAAATACGAGTAGCTGAGTACAGCATACAAGAACTACAAGCAGAGCAACACAATCCAGATGAGCACAATGCAATAACGTGTACATATAATATACATATATATATATACAATAGCATAGTGGTAGGCGTGAGTTGGAAAATATGTAAGAAAATATGGAAAAATGACACAAAAAACAGATACATTTGTTCCAATGTTATTTAACGGCAAAGTGAATGCAAAATATTTCGAGTGTTTAACCAGCTCTTCATCAGTTGTACGTAATATGTATATATATATATATACAGCATAATTGAATGTATGCAGCGTAGTAAAGTTTAATACAATACAGCTATTTATAATGAAGCACAAAACTAGCATGTCAAGAAGATCAGCATAGGACATAGTGCAGTATAAAATTTGTGTTTATGACACTATGTGTACAAATCTTTATGTAAAATCAGCGATTTACAATACGCACCTACATATTTAAAACAACATGAATGCACCCACATTTAAAACAACTTGTCATTCCTACCACCTCTTAAGTTATTCTTTCATGCCAACTGTGAATGATGTAACTAACTACCGACAATGCAGATCACTACCACAGATTTACATGAGCATTAAGACTGACATTGGCAAGTACTGTATATATATACATGCAGAGTGAATTACATACTAATTATGCAATTCCATTAGTGTATTTGGTACAGAATATATTATACTGTATGCTACAGTAAGCACCTGGGCAACAAACACACTGTGGCACTCAGCGATAATGGACACTACAGCACTCGTGTTGGGACACAATAGTGTCCCAATGGCTACAGGTACCAATTGACACTGTCACAAAATTGATGGTTTCCAAGACCTGGTTTCCTAAACATTCAGGATGAATCGTAGGTGGAGTATTTCCAAGAATGATCAAAAAGTGACCAAGTGTCCTTACATTTGATACATCCTCTGCATAAACGGAGATAACAGTTATAAATAAAAGGACAGGATGCATTTGAAAAAAAGAAAAAAAAAAAGAGGAAAGTTACACAAAACTCTGAGCTTCCTCTCATCTTTCTCCCTTGTAAACAGTGATGTCAGTTTCTGAGATAAACTAAAATTTCCTAGAACCTAGCAAAGTTCACATAAAAATCACTATATCGCTATACTATATCGCAGTATCTCAGTACACTGCAGTGCAACGGTGTGTGATGTGCCCGTTATGTACTGGGACTTGCCAACTTTAACATGACAAATAGCAGATTTATACGTATTTTGGTACGTTATTGACAAACCTTCCAGACCTGTAAGTAAGAGAACCTGCAGTTCCAAAACTTAGGTATATAACCCATACTGTGGCAAAGCAGGAGGGCGAAGAGCAGCCGAGACCATCTCGGCAGAAAGATTCAAACATGGAGCAACCAGCTAGGGTGAGCCTTATCGTCAAAGTTACCAAATACGATTTCTGAAGCTGTTTGCCACTCTGATGTTTGTAATCATTCCATCAATACTCCTAGAAGCAATTTATATGTAACTCATCCTAACACTCAACATGGTAACTGCTTCATAACAGTTATTGCTACACCCTCTATGGCAGTCACCAAAATCACAGGAATATACTCAGGGTGTTACAGTTAATACGTTTATACTGGTAGCTAGCTTCCGCTCTGGGTAGAAAACTTCACAGCTCTATTTAGAATGCACATTTCATCTCTTGGAACTAAGGTTAAATGAGGTCAAGTCAGAGCATGGGGCTATTTTACTTGGAAACTGCATATTTGCAAGTTTGTAACTGTAAAACTGTTCGCACATTTAATTTGCAAATATGTAGTTAAAAGACCGTATTTCATTTAAACCCTGTGAAATGTATGGCATTTGCACTCTTTGGAGTTCTGTTCCCTTTTCGTATCCATGACAGTGGATGAAACCACAAAAACACTTTCAAAGGCAACCCAAAAGCTGCGTAACATACGAGAAGAAAAGGAAACTACTCCACACTGTGATATCAACGTGGAAGATTACCCATGAATCCTTTGAATTCTGTCTGTTATTTATTAATTCTGTCTTCCGCAGGGACATTAAAGCAACACGTGCAATTCACATGCACTTTCAGACTTAAAAAAAGAAAATGAGAAAAAAAAAACATAAAACAGGAACACAATATTCATCCAATCAGTCAGCAAACATTCTCTTGTCATTTTGAAGGAAATTGGACCTGCGATTAACTGTGGCATATCGTAAACGTTTATCGTTTCACCTCAATAAAGTGATCAGGAAATGCGATAACATTTTGAGATGTAAATCATCCAACAGGACCATGGCTGATGCTTTAACTGGAATTACCTACAGTACCTGAGGACATAATGCTGAGTCTAGAAACTTGCAGTGCAACCTATGCCACAGACTACAGGTTTACATATTTGAATTGTCGGTGCAGTAATCATACAAGGAAGTTATTTTTCTGTTGAGACAACAACGCCATACGATAATAAAAAGAACAAGTTTCTATGACTCTTGTGCACACACAGCCAGTGACACAGCGGTTTCTTGAGCAATTATGAATATCTAACTATACTATCCATTTGTCTTATCATCTCCTTCCACATTCCCTTTCCAACCCTCTCCTCATGTCCAGCTCTCATTCTCATCACTATTAAAGTAGTAGTATTACTATTAAAAACCAAGTAAAATCAAACTACAGCTGTAAACTGTGCAGTCTGCAGTACTATATGCTGGTACATTGCCACGAGTGAGGGCCACTAAAATATCTTGATCCCAACGATGCTACTGAATATTTGAGGTCCTGTTATGTATCTGAACACTTGACAGATTTAATCAAAGTCATATGTTCATATGCAATAGATACATAAATACTAGTGTTTTCACCTGTTACCCAGCCAACTACTTTCTACCCGTGTAGTGAAATAACTACCCAGGTAGTAAATAAAGAAAAAAAGGAAAAAAATAAACAAAAAAAACCCCATAGGTCTATCATTACATTGTTGCAGCTTACAGTACTTAGTAATGTAGTATTATGCAGCAAAATAGTCTCTTCTATTTTCTTTGCAATAAACTTGACACTGAAAGAAATGTATGAAATGTTAATTTCTGTCTTTTCACTGAACCTGATTTAAGTTTATGTTAGGCCACAAGTTTGTCACAAATCCCACTGGGAACAGTAAATAGACTGGACATACAGTCACTGTTGTTTGTTAAGCCTAAGTGCTAAAGCCTACACCTTCACAATTATACTGAAAAACACACTAAAAGGAAGCTCTGAGCAGCCAACATGCACATAGTAATGTGTCTAGGTGGTGTAAACAATTGAGAATGAGTTCCTCTTGTACTGAAAGTAATGGAATACACAGGGAAGTACATGAGCTACAGTACACATATCTATGGACCAGAGCACTCATTTCTAGGTGTTTCCTAGATTTCAAACCTGAGAATAAGTTCAGTATGATGATTGCATTAATGTATCAGCATCTTCTCTCGGGGCTGTAAATTTGCACATGTATGTAACAACAGAGTTACTTTGTTTCACCAGCCAAGTAATAAGTTGTAAATATAAAATCAGAATTCAAACCACCATAGGCCTGCAAGACAGACCACAGTTTTGTTATCAGTTACACTGTCAGTTACTACCCATGTCTCTTAACCTTCTGTTTTACAAGCCCAGCCCTGTGGGCACTAGAATGAAGTTCTCAACCGACATGAGAAGTTTTGAGTCTGAAGACGCATATACCAAGCGATCATGTCTAACACAGTGAAGGCATGTTTGGCATGTTCGGTCAGGAAACATTGCAATAAGTAAGCATGAAGCAACGGTTCAGTTTCTGAATCTTTCTGAATTGGTTCCAACCAGATCCTGTTGTGCTCATAGCAACAGAATAGACTAGGCCTAAATTTATAGTGGTATCCTTAGTAGTAAATTAGGAATTCCATACATGAGCCACTGTACTAGGTTTATGGTTCCTATGGTTATTATGCATGTACTGCAGTTGGATAGGCTAAGTTAATAAAGCAACCCAAGGAAACAAAATTCAACCAACAAAATTAATAAAGATTCAAACTTCACAGAATAAAGTGGACACTGCAGGATTGTTGAATATTTTAAGAGAAATTCAGCTTGTGTGACTTTGAATTTGATTTATCAGATTTAACTTCAACTTTCTTCTTACCACATATGATTGTGTTCAGCCCACCTATAGATGTCTGCCTAGGCTAATCCCTTTCACTGTGAGAGGACATCTCCCCACCCCCTTTAGTGCCCCCACCCCTTTTAGTGCACTTACAAATTGTTTGGGCTCTACATCTGATCATTTATTGCTACAAAATGAAAGAAATCCAACAAAAAGAACCTGTGAAGTAGGCCTCAGAAAGTACCTAACAGACTGTTGTTTGTATACTGTAGTCTGTGTAGAGAGAAAGGCGACAGACCGTGAACATTGTGCATCTAGCTAGGACTCAGGCCTATAAAATTTCAAAGCACCAAAAAAAGGTCCCTCATTGATAGTTGGGTACACAATAGGTGATGGCACTCTGGCATTCCCATTGGAAACACTGAGACATGCAGAACATGTGCAATTCAATTTTCAGTACGAATTTTACAAAAGGTTATTGTGCTCAATCGAAACACACGTAAAAAATCTACATTTTGAATGGAATGGGACAGTATGACAGATGGTCCAGTATCTAATGACTTTCATACTCTACTGTGTAGAGATCTACATACAGCAAATGCATGTCAATCACAAAATTGCCAGTAATAGATCTGACAAAGCATGAAGCAGTCATCCTGTTTACATGACATATGATACGGTTGTTAATTAGTTCCACTAACTGCTTCATGTTTCAAGTAGGACTAGAATATACAGTAGCACAGTAGGAATGATGGAGATTGACTCTTTTTTGGAAGAATCTACGATTTTCCGTTCATTTGGATGATACCTGATTTCGCTAAATTGCCAGTGTGGTATAGAGGCAAGCTGTGCAGATATTCTTCGGACAATCAGGGTTGACAAAAACCAGAAAATGTTTGACAAAAAGATTCACTTCAAAGAATCTCCTCGATGCATGGGCTTCTCTTCACACCAACAGAATCGCAATTCAACAAAGGACCTGAAAGGCTACAATGTTGCACTTTTGGCAATCATGCATTGTCCGATTAACATTATAAACAATAAAAGTACTGTACTATAACATTATTTTTTACTTCTTATAGCACACCAAACTAATAGGGTAGGATACTTTCAAATGACCATGTAAGTATATATTTTTTTCAACTCATGGACATAATTAACTTTAAAAGTGGCAGAACATCTGAGTTGGTATTGACTGATTTGAGAAGATTACAAACGGTACATCCACATGCCAATTTTACTTATAATAATTACATTTCACATCTAATGTAGTTATGACAACTGTTAATATTTGTAAATGTCTTACCCTGGCTTGTACTGCACTAACTGTATGCACTACTGTAAGTGCTAATGTGAAATTGGGCATAGATCTGGTAATGAATTTTCAAACATCAATTTGAATCACTAATTACTCACTCATTAATTATGTTCCATTGGGTGTGATGTATAGACAGCCTCTTATTTTGAATGTTTGCCATTAAACACACAGTAGTCCTAACCTATGCTACTAAGAAAAAACAGTGCATTTCCTGGTAACATCTCAATGGGTCCCTTTAAACCTAGCTGGGACACAACTTGAACAACCATTTGGCACTGTTATACCAGAGAGTTGCAAGAGACTGGTTATACCAGAAGACACTGCATGGCAAGACAGTCCACGCTAGGCCATGCACAATACAACACTACAACTCGTCTTGTTCCTCTGTTGCTGAACTGTACCATGTGGATGAGGGTAAGGATTTTGTTTCCAATGAAAACAAGCTGCTGAGATGCATTAATAAAGATATTTTTATCTGATTTTCATGTTTTCATGGGTAAATTCTCATGTTGTTGGGTGTTTTTACAACACAGTAGAACGATGCGTCTACGTAAAACACTGCCTGTACAGTGTACTATAAGATCTCACACGTCTGAATGGCTGTATACTGAATGGCCTGTTATGG